>LPNX010475527.1:2114-14827 GCA_001517045.1 Pseudotsuga menziesii
CTTAAATTCCCACAGTAGAGCCAGAGCATAGACTATGAAGTACTCAATCTATTTATTGACACTACTAAGTAACCACCACTTAACAAAGTTAAGTTACATAACTGTCTATCCAACGATAACCAGACATTCTACAGCACCAAATTGAAGACCCTTCAGTATATCATGTTTAAGGAGCACCTTTCCCACCATCAAGTTTCAACCTTGTAACAAACATCTCCATCACAGATTACTCCTGTAGGCTTGCCGTTCTCATCCAACGCAGTATCTGTGTCATGTCCCTTATCTTGTCGATCCTTCAAAGCACAAGTCACATGAAGATTGTAGTCACAATCTTTGCAAATATAGGACCATGCAGTGCCATCTTCGTTGCATCCATCACAAACATATACACGCCTCTGTGTCAATACAAGTGGGTGTTCATGCTGACTGTACCTCATCTCCTTGGGTGATTTCTCAACCATCTCTTCAATTTCCTTCTCCAACCTTTCAAGATGAGCATCAGTGAAGGGATAAGCCTTGGCTCCATGGGTGGACATTGCACTTCTGGCATTATCTATTATAGTTTTTCCATCTGGACCAACCACAATCAAGGATGGGATGCCTCTTACACGGAAAAATCCTGAGAGATCCTTCTTAGTTTTATCTCCAAATGGAAGAGCCAGCCATGGCATGCTGTTGTAGTATTCTTCAAAAGCCTCTTGATCTCGGTCAGTAGATATGAGAACAATCTCAAATGCTTCTCCCCTTTCTTTGAGTTTGTTGTATACCTTTACAAGGTTTGGAGTGAAACCTCGGCAAGGGGGGCACCAATGAGCAGAGAAATACAAAGCAAGTGTCTTTCCCACAAGTTCAGATACCTAGACCTATTACAAGAATCAAAACATATAAATAATTATTTCATGTCTGGTTGTGGTTTAGTGGTTGAAAGGCAGAACTCGGAAACAAAAAAACTCAAATTCAAAGTATTGGCAGACTAACTATTTCACGCTGTTCCTTAGTTCACTACTAACTTATGTATATGTACAGTGTAGTTCCCTAAAATCATAACATACTTTCAACCAGATTCAAACAGTTAATTTGAAAACTGTACAACCCAAATTTTGTATATTAAGATTTGTTTTATTTAATTTTGAATATGATAATCCACCAATCATATTATAAGTAACCCATTTTTTATTTGGAAAATAGGGAAATAGTAGGCACATTGACTTGAGATATGATAATCAATCAGTCATATTGCAGATACTATGTGCATTAGAGTCATGTTTCTGTATTCAGATTGATTAGACCAGAACGAATATTATTAAGTAAAGTCTTCTTTTTTATACAGAGAAGCACTAACCATATGAGTTTGGATAGCACACTATCAAAACACAAAAGACCAATTGGCTTAAATGTTGAGATTAGACTGCCAAAATTCACCCATGACTTGCACCTTGCCCTGTCTGCTTGTCAGATCTATCACGACTCACAAACCTAAAGTTACATTGGGAGCCCAATGGGATTTCAAAATGGGTAATCATAGCAAAAAGCACTATGACTGACCATTTGTATATATAAACCCTCAAATGTTATGTAGGAGTAGAACTTATTTTATGGTTTTATGGTGTGATTAATGAATCATGGCATAAGAACATTGAAGATAGTAAGCAGATCTCAGTAACTCACCTAGGCACCTCCATGCTTGAGCACAAAGTTGCGCTCATCAGAAACCAAGAGTGACTCCAGCGTTTATGCTTCTTGTCTGGCTTTCTCTTCAGCTTCAAGCTCATCCAGCTGCTCTTTTGTAAACGGGTAAGCTCGGATTCCATATTCTTGTATAAGGCCCACTGCATCAGTTTGTAATGTTTTCCCGTCTGGACCTAAAATAATCAAAGTTGGGATACCCTCAACTTTGAAGTAGCGAGACAACTTCTTTTCAGTGTGATCTGCAAATGGTAAAGCCAGCCATGGCATGCTGGCGTAATACTTTTCAAAGGCTTTCTCCTCTTTGTCACTCGAGAGAAACACAATCTCAAAGGCCTCCCCTTTTTTCAGAAGCTCATTGTAAATCTCCACAAGCTGTGGAGTGAAATTTCTACAGGGACCACACCAGTGGGCTGAGAAATATAGACCCACTGTCTTCCCCACAAGCTCCTCTACTGGAACCTATTGGCAAAACACAAATTGGCAATGAGACCATCATAGAATAAAATTTCTGCACCTATTACTGCTAAACCCTTACAAAATCCAATAATTGCAGGAAACTAAATCGCCCAATTCAATACATGCTTTCTTTCTTACATTCTCATAAAAAGAAACGATATCCAGATTTCGAGGCAGAGTAAAACACAAGCATAAATGGGAAGAACTCACCTTTCTTCCTCCATTGCCAAGGACAAAATCTCGTTCATTGGACAGCAGAAGAGACTCTATAGTCTATGCAGCCCTTAGGGCCTCCTCTCTAGGCCTCAGCTCATCAATTCTCTTTGCAGTGAATGGATATCCCTCAGCACCATATTCTTCAATGATCTCCACACCTTCAGTGGTTATAGCTTTTCCCTCCTTGTCTAAAAATACCAAGCACGGAATGCCATTGATGTGAAAGGCTTGATTAAGTTTCTTCCTTGTATTTTCATCTAAGAATGGCAGGGCAAGTCATGGCATTGTGTGGTGGTATTCCTCTTGATTTTTCCCTGTTTGTCCAGGATATGTGGCACTACATTATTTTTACCCTTGGCTCATTCCTGCTGAAGTTGAATTGTGGTGGCCAAAATTTAAGATTCAGAGGACTTACTCTGTGGGGAAGTAGGAAGAGAACTTTGTTTAGGTGCAGGAGAGGGATTTGGCTTTGGATTTGGAATTGTAGTTGAAGTAGAAGATCCTGAATCTGATCACTGTCACTGCCAAAAGAACAATCATTAAAAGCATCACCATCAATATCACTAAAACAAACTGGAACTAAATTAATTTCATCCTATAAAACAATAAAACCTTGGAGAAGCTGGTTGTCTGCAGCATGTCCACCTTGAAGTCTAGCTAAACTTCCAACTATTGGGCCATTGTTGTAGGTTGCAGGTTCTGTTTTTTGATAGTTGTCTCTTGGATCTGCAAAGTTATCATTGTAATCAACCTACAAGAACGTGGTTTTAGCCAAAGGATTGAATAGGAATTAAGGCTTTTTAGATGTTGGACTCATTAATGTATGTTCATGATAAGGAGGTTTTTAGCCCATCATGGGATTTACAATTATTATACCTGTGACTTAGCTAATGCGAACAGCTGAGATGGATCTAATTCTCCACTGGGGCATTGCAGTTGCTTGCCAGCAGAAGACAAATAATCATAGTAGACTGTCGTGCATCTTGTAAATGCAAGCATATCTTGCTCATATCTAAACACAGCAAGAAAAGCATGGATAACATTCATCAATCCCTGGTTCTAGAGAAATAACCAAAGTACCTGATATTCACATTCTTTGACACCTCCAATTTTAAACATGAGATACCTCATACCTGAGATGGAGGGCAATGAAGGGTTCCCTTCTCTGAATTCTGGTGACAAGAGTTTGTGCACGTTTCTCAATGGGGTCAGCAAATTTTAGAGCTTGATAATTGGCACGACAACGGATCTTCTGAATTGAATTAGGAAGGTCATTATTCGCAAGACCAAAATCTGCATGAGTGAAGTATAGCACATTGTGTTTTTTTAGGAAAGGAAGCATCTCATGCTTGTAGAAAGATACGTGTACATCAAACAGTGTACAATGGTCTGTTTAGCCAAAATACAACAGCAATTTGAACAAAGATTCTCCAACGGCCTGTGACCTTCACAACCCAACAACGGTATGAATTTGAATGGGCCCTCTTCAGAAGGGATAATCATAGAGAAAATACAGCCTCTCTTATTGCAATAGAGATGAAGAATCATCAAGATATACTCCAATGTTCTACCATAAGTGTGATCTCCTTACAAAACCTTTGAAACCCAACTCAATATGCACCAAATAACAAAAGCTATGAAATGAACTCTCCTTTGCACCGGAAATGAACTCTCTTCAACAAGTGAAAGAAAACCACGGTTTTTTTGGTGACTTAATGTTTAGACGGGATTAATTTCTTTGGAAAGTATACAAAACATTGAAAAACCACGCTGGTTTTTCTTAATAAAATTTAAAATTTCGTGAGGTGCTGAAAAAGCTCTCTTCCAAAATTGATCAAAAACTCTGAACCAGAACAAGGCTAGTGTCTAAGACACCTTTGACCAAGACACTGGAGCCTTCTCCAATGGTTTAACATTTTTATGAGATGGTGGTAAAGACTCAACAATGTGCACATTTTCCATTAGAATATTAATGAAGTGACGGAGATAAAAAAATGTCTTTGAATTCACTGGATCATCACATAAATTTAAAACAAATGTAAGCATAACTTTAGACCAACCAACACTATGGTTCCATGCCAACAAGAGACCCCCAGATATTGCAACAGATTCCACTGCACAGAATTCCTAATTAGCTCTAAGATTAGTGAAGGACAGTAATGCCACATCATGAGAGCACATGGTTTATTGAAAGAAAATAAAATCCAGTTTAACGAATCCGGTAACATTCCAAGGGATTTCACTTTTGTTTCCTCCAAAACCCCCTAATATATAACGATAGGACCTGCATCAAGTAACCAACTCATAGGGAAATGCTACTCTAAGTGCCCCAAGTGAAGAGCTAGGGTTTTTTGAAGTTCCAACTATGGTTTCCTCCTTTAAACAGTTTGAAAGTGGTGTGTAGGATCCACCCTCACAATTATGGGTGACTAATGGGTTCCTACCTTTTTTGACTCTATGAATAGTAACATTCTAATGTCGAATGGAAGCCAAAGGTAGAACTAAACGAGAGAGGGGATTTTGTCTAATCACATTAGAGGAAATTTGGGGTCTAAAATGGGCCTTATAAGAAAATGTGCCAACAATAAGTTCTTATGAGTTGGAATTCAAGAACCAATATAATTTCAATAGAATGAGTCAACCATAATAGTTGAATTGACATATTTGTCATAAAAAAATACTTCTTTTGTTCGTATTTCGACATATCTCCTTGTGTTTTTACTCAAATTTTGATCAGGAGAGCTCTTTGGATGCGGAAATTGATTCTACATCCAATGAGTACCCACACTGCATACTTTTGATGGACCCCTCTACCCCAAAAACAAGAAATACCTAAAAAAATGTGATGATGATGATGATGATGTTATCATCACGTTTTTTCAAGTATTTCTTGTTTTTGGGGTAGCAGGGTTCGTCAAAAGTATGCAGTGTGGGTACTCATTGGATGCAGAATCAAATTCCACATCCAACGATCTCTCTCGATTGAAATTTGAGTAAAAACACAGGGATATATGTCGAAAATACGAACACAAAAAAAGTATTTTTTTTCTTTCTTCCTCCAAAATTAATAAATAAGATTTTATTATTTTCCTTAGGAGGCCCATTTTAGACCTCAAAATTCCTCTAATGACTAGGCTGGGCATCATGTACGTCAAGGTATTTCAAAGAGAGAACAAAGAGTGGACTAGGAGGGGAACCAAACGACCCTTCAATGGGAGGTAAAGTAGATGATGATCCCTTTTGCGATGGAGGGAAATCATCCTCAACAAAAAACATGTTTCCCGAAGAGACCTTCTCCCCACAGAAAATCCCCAAACCCTTGTGCGAAGTTTCAGTAACAACCCGGGATCCAATCCCAAGTACCAGATCAAAAGGTAAAGGAACATGGGTAGCACAAATATCCAAAGGAGACCTTATATCTCCCCCCCAAAAAAACTCATTCCCTGTGGACGGCACAAAAAACCCAGAAGGAAATTAGGGACGTAAGTTTTATTTCTAGATAGAATCAATGAAAATGAGTTCCTCTTTATTTAAACCTTCATAATCAATGGGTGATTCAGAAGAGAACATAGTTGGAAAGAGCCCCAAAGGAAGGTAGGGTGTTCAAAAACACATGAACCACCAATATATCTATGTTTTAACTCACTATGGAAATTTGGCTAAGTCAAAGGTAAAAGGTAAAAGAGTACATAATCCCATGCCAAAAATAACATGAAGCACTAAGATATCTATGATTTAAACTCACTATTAAAAAAATATTGGCAAACATTTCAAATATTTTATATGATCGCCTTATTTCAAAGCCGTTCACACCGAATTTCTCCAGGTGATCGCCTTATTTCAAATCCTTTCACTGGCCGAATTTCTCTCTGTGCATAGTACAAATACACAAAAATATTGAGAGTTAATGTATTGCAAACAAAAGTATAGCATTGCTTCCAATGCACCATATTTTTCTTAAATTAGAGAAGTGTGATAAAAAAAATAACATTATGGCTTTTTATAAATAAAATTGAATATTTTATAAATGAAATGAGATTACATCAACAATAAAAACAACATGATTCCTGCATATAGTCTCCCCACAAATTTAGCCAGCTACACTCAAAGAATTGATATTTTTAATACACAATGTAAACTTAAAACAAACCCTTTTATACATGATCTTTTTAGTTTTGGGAATTGCCATTTGTTTGACATTTTCCAGGCCTTTCGAAGCCTCTTCTACATGTGCCCAAAATCAAGAAATCTCAACCTAGTTCATTACATGTGCCCAAAATCAAGAAAGCTGAACTGTATTACGTGAGCTCGACCACCAAATGTTTTTTTAGTTGCAATTATATTTCCGTCTAGTAAGAGGGTTTCTAAATTGAAACTGGAAATTATTCTCCTCTCATGGAGTATTGTATGACATACCTTGAAAAGAACCATACCCTATGTACTCTAAAATGAAGGCCTCTATAATAATGTCATAAGAAATTTTTGGTAAACATCTTCAAAACTGTCTGAAAGTTTTCAAAACAAGCTTCCTCATGGTTTGAGGAAAAGTTAAAACATGTAAATGCCCCAAAAATACTATTTTTATTTTTGGGATGGGTTTTAGTTCAAGCTGTTGGGTCGACCTCTTCAGTCACAGGGATAACATCTATAAATTTTAAGCATATAGATACGTTTGAACATTGAGCTATCCTATCCTGAGATTCTATACCCTAAAAAGTACACAGGAGGAATCTGATTGAACCTAAAACTTTTGCCAGTGTTAAGGATCCGGTTAGAATAACTACTCCCTACAGTTGCATAGAATTCTCAGATGAATTCTCTCATTCGCATTTCACAATGCTCTTATAATTCACATATGAAATCTCAGCCTCACATTTGCTATGCCCTTTATAATTAGCTTAACTGATGGACTTCGGTTATATATATTTTTATTTATCAAAATTATGAATTCAGGACTCCATAGAGACCAGCCAAACCCTTTAAATTGCAAATAAAAGATGCTGATAAAAATATATGACCACCCTCCACAACAAACAGATAATTCAGAAAAATGGTGCAAACCTTACAATTTGACAGACCTTTGTGAGAACAAACTAGAAACTCCATGTGCAAAAATGGGATAAAATCCTTGGGCCAACATTGTAGCTACAAGCAAAAATATGAAGAGCATATCTGAAATAAGTAGTCATAAGAAATCGAAGTGAAAATCCCATGAATTTGCATGCAACCAAAGGCAAAAGAAGGGTTAGCATGTTGGAGAAAGTAATAAATTCAATAGTAAACTAATGCAGAGAAGTTTTCAATCCAAGACTGCGAGAGACTATATTTACCCTTATCACTACATCTACAATAAACCACTGTAGAGCTCATCGGTGTGGCCAATGTTAATATCGTATCTGCAAACAGGCAAGCTGATAGTTAAAACAGTAGAGTTCTGGAACAATCAAATACAACGCTTGCAATCTATTAACAAGATTAAAAATAGTAAATAATTGTCTACCTCTAGTTTAGCATGGAGGATGCTCCTTGAAAATGTACGTGTGCGTACATGTCTCTAGCAGGTGTCTTTTAGAACCCAAAAGAGGTTTCCTTTCATTAGGAATTTGGCCTTCTCTAGCAGGCTTCTTTTAGAACCCAAAAGAGGTTTCCTTTCATTAGGAATTTGGCCTTCTCTAGCAGGCTTCTTTTAGAACCCAAAAGAGGTTTCCTTTCATTATTTCATTAGGAATTTGGCTTGAAGCGATCTCCACCTGCTTGTTTCTCTGGTAAAATGGTAATAGGAGTGGTAGGGGCAAGTAACGTTCACTATTCTGACATATAAAGCTTGAGATTCAGACTATACAAAAACTTCAAAAACTTCAGAATGGAACGGTACTCTTTCATATATTCATTGTTACGAAGAACTGCATGTGTCCACTCCATCCTATGAAATTCCCACTATATATATTAATCACAACAAAATAGCATCTACCCAACGAAACTAGAATCCCATCCTCCTGAAAATTTTCTCATAAACATTGCCAAGAACTCTAGAAGTTTTCTCATATAACTTGGTGTGAAATCTAGAAACTTTCTCATTGCACTAGTTGTACACGAATTTTGCAATTCGGTCCCAGACATCCCAAAAGAAATTGAGAATTATCTCATAAGAGTTTAAACCTTTTCTAAGGAACTCTTTCCAAGATATATAATCATAATACTCCTTCAATTGAGTGATAATAATTGCATACACTACAGATTCAGCGAGATTGGCAACATAGACATTAATAACAGGCCCGTGGAGCATAGGAACCATGATGTCTGCAGGCATGCAGCAGAGGCTGTCTGCACCAAGCCATGATTTCAATAACAACTGTAACAATATCTCTGACATATTTTCAATGGAGTAAAAATATGAAGAAAATTGACAGCATTAAAAATTTGAAGGTCATTGTCAACTAACACCTAGCTTAGCTTAATAAAATATTAAGGTCGACTAGATCCTGCTCTGCGGAATTCATAATGCTGCAGGATTCATGATGATGTTCAATAACTAGCAATGATGTTCAATAATTAGCCCCCTTTCCAAAGGGGTTTCATTCTTTAAAAACTTAGCTAAATGATAATTAGCAATTTTAAAATAAAAACAAATGTTGTATTACCACAAAATTAATCAAAATTACAGACAACTTTTATACATGGGCCATGGTCTTGAATTTCAAGTGAAAGACTATTATGAATACGAGAATCAGTGGAGAACTAACCTTTCGAGATAAAATAATTGATTGGGCTAAAATATTTTAGTGGACCCTTCGAAGATGGATAATTTGAATCTTAATCTTTAACATAGTATATATTTATTTATTTTAATATGGGAAAAAATTATTTTCTAAATTTTTATTGTTCACTTTTTTATTTGACTCTGAGATTCATATGGATTGTCGGGCTGGCAATCGGAGCTTTTATATAGTAAACTTTCTATCCGACCATTTGCACTGATCGGACGATCAGCAACGCATGATGTGACAGCTCACGCGAGCCAGGTCGTCCGATCGATGCAAATGGTCGGGTAGAAAGGTTACTCCATATGAAAAACCTATCGCCAAAGTTTTACACACGCTACATGTCAATAGCGTGGCAGGTAAGTAAGGTGTCCCCTAAAAACTGCATGATTTCCTTAGTTGCCTCTAAGTTTAGCAGAAGTAAACCTTAGTTTTGGTTGCCATGGCATGATCATTGCAATCTGTTCATATATATCCCATATATAAGCTTTAGCTTGAGGGAGCTCAAGTAAAAAATGGTCTATATTGCATGTAATTGGCAATTTAACATGGCTACCGTGACCACACAATTAGCAAATCAGTGATCCAATCAAAGTTGGAATTTGATAACCAAAATTACCGTCCAATTTGTTACAGTTTCATCTATTTGGCATAAAATAAAATAAAAACGTTTTATGTTGATGCATGCTTTTCTGATGTTTGATGTCAATCCAATTTCATTAATTTTGCATATAATAAAAAAAATGTTTTATGAAAGACACAATCCTTGTAGGGTGTGTAAGACCGGAGGCGAGTTTTAGCTATTATGGTGGGCACTTTGCACATGATATATTTCAAACAAAATCTAGTAATTAAACTCACCTATCCATTTAAAAGGGATCACTAGTAAACCAACAGTACTACCAATTATTGGTAAAACAAATAAAGGCATAATTTAAATGCCATTTGTGGTAAAGATAATGAGATCTGTGCTATTGTTATATTTGTTGATTTTATGGAGTTTCACAATTCAATGCTAGATATGCAAGCATCTTATACATATTTGTTTGAAGCTCAGGAGAATCAAAATCAAATAAAGTTTGTTGAGGGTCAACGTTGTCTTTTAAGGCAAGAAAATGGGTAAATGAGTTTAAATGAAAAAAGTAAAATGCTAAGAACCTCCATCGATAGAAAACGGGATACATGTTTAAAAAAATGTTGAATAAAACAGCAAATTCAGATTTGAACTGGTGAATTTGCAGTACAGTATCTTAGAAGAATTATCTTGCTCATATATCACGATTTTATTTATAAAATATTCATGTTATATATCATATGCTTCTTTATAAAATATTCATGTTGATTTGTTTAATTAATCATCAAACAATGGCTTTATCATATATCATGATCTTATTTATAAAATATTTATGTTGATTTGTTTAATTGATTATCAACCAATGGCTTTCTTTTACAATCTGCTGGACGTATGCTCCAGGTTGACTAAAAAAAATTATTGCATTTCAAATTTATGGGCATTGGCCCACAATGACTTTAGAAACATACTCGGACTCTCACATCGTACCAATTGAAAAGGCGGTCAAAATTGACAGGCTTTCCCAGCGTCTCAATTCATGCTTTTCTAGAGTCATATGCCAATCCAATTGGTTAATGTCGTATTCAAAGCGGCAGGGACTATGCCACCAAGTGGCCTGTTTCTTTTGGCTTAGTTAAAGTCCATATGAATTTCACTTTGATATTAATGATTTTTTTTTTAATGGTATATACTAAATCAAAAGAAATTAGAAATGAAATATATGACATATATGACATAGACGAAAAGTTTCATACAATTCCTTCTTGAATATATAGCGACATCTCGGCTATAGGAGATATAATCATAAACTAGCAATTGCCTCAAGGAAGGTGCAATAATACGCTGTAAAGGTAATTGTTAGCGGGTAAGTGAGAACAGGTAGTCCAGTATCTATCATTGCCTGACCAGCATTACATATTAATAAGAAAAACAACATCATTGGCAAACACATAAGAATTCCACCGATTAACCAAGTTACAAGATAAAATTGAGGAAGTTGCAGCAATTTCAAATGTGAAGCATTTCAAGTTCTATTTGTGCACATTTAGATATTGACTTTTCAAAGAGTCTAGCAAACCTATTTTTGATTATAATTTTGAGGTGCAAAAGGACAGCTTTGGCCATGTCGCCATCATAGGTGTATATGAATACATCACTTTGCAAACCCGCCAATCTATTTTGAAACTGTTTGATAGTTTAGAAAAAGGCCTGTCTGATGAGGAGTCAGTGGATAACCTGGTTGCCTACGTCTTTGTTCCCCGTCTATATGTTTTTCCTTCCAATGGGAATACCTATGGTACTTCAAAAGGAAATCTTTTCTATTGTAGTTCTATCCCTCTACACATATATTCAACAAGAAGTGACTACCGTACTTGAGAAATCAAATCTGCAATTATTATATCTATTACTACAGTGCAAAACTAGATGTGCGTTATCACATTTACTTAATGAAAATTGGCGAGAGGAAGAGACAACTGGTCCCATGTCACTTTCAGGGCAATCATAAGGTAAACCATCATATCCACCAATTCTTCAATAAATGATGCACTAGTATACAAACATTTGAAATCTAAACAAAACTTATACCTTTCATTGTGTCTTTCAAAATGAAAGGAAAAGGTTATTATATATAAAACTTACAATGGTTCATGCTCCCTTAGGCTAATGCCCTTTTTTTCTTACATTAGAGAGTAATCGTAATCTACCATATATTCTATGTGACCAATAATGGAATCATGCTATCATCAGTTCAGTTCACCTTGAGACATGAGTTGGTGGAGGTGAAGACAAGCTTCCACTTTCACCATATGAAGCTGAAGTGACAACTTTGTTCACATTTGTCTCAAACATCTTGGTGCCAAAAACTTTTCTTCATGTCAAAAATTCTTCAAGATATATCAAGGGAGAGAAAAACTGTGCAATAAGTAGTACATGATTATATGGTCCTTACGAAGAAAATATATTTGCCGCACTTAACTTTTAGTGGAGTTAACATCTTCAAACCTAGGAAATTGGCAGATATAGAGGATCTACAATCCAAACCTCTAAAGATTTAGGGTTTTGGAATCCAAGGATAAAAAATTACAAGTTACATGAATAAACTTAGAAATTAAATGTTATTATTGGATTGAATGGAAATTGATCAAATCATATGATAATTAACCAGGGAAATGGTCGCTGCAGGAGCAGCATAAATGTACACAAATCCATACTTTGACCAGGAGGGAGTGACTTTAACCAGTTAGGAAATGAATACGTATTGTTGGCATCTGGTTTGGAGAGACCCCATAAAGGACCATACAATATTTGGATAGAGAAGCCAATAGCTATCAGTGTTTGGTGTGGAGATCTATTTGTGATAGATGCAACATATCTGTAATAAGTAGTTCATGACTGAGCCGAAGATTTCATGAGCTTTTGCGAGATAGCCAGCGTAACATTTTCTGCATATTGTTAACAATAAAGCAGCATCAGTACTGTTTTTGTAATGAATAATGACCAAGTCATTATTATAGTAG
>LPNX010475534.1:0-17621 GCA_001517045.1 Pseudotsuga menziesii
CTCTCTCTCTCTCTCTCTCTCTCTCTCTCTCAATCCCTAACCCCAATATCTCTCTCTATCTCTCTCTCTCTCTTTATCTCAACCTTTAATCTCTAATCTCTCTCACACTCTATCTAAACTCCTAATCTTGAATCCCTCTCAGAACCCTTAAACCATAATATCTCTCTAAAACCATAACCCCAAATCTCTCCCTCTCTTTGTCTGTCTGAACCCCTAACCCTATCTATATCTAAACCAATAACCCACAATATCTCTCTATGTCTCTCTCTAAACCCATAACCTCAAATCTCTCTCTCCGTAAAACTATCTTTCTCTCTCTAAAATCTCTCCCTCTCTCTCTAAAATCTCTCTCTCTCTCTCATTCTAAACCCCTCACCCCAAATATCTCAGTATTCCTATCTCTCTAAACTCTTAACCACCTCTCTCTCTCTAAACCCCTAACCACCATTCCCTCTCTTTCTAAAACACTAACCACCATTCTTCACCCATTCTCTCTCTAAAACACTAACCACCATTCTTCACCCACTCTCTCTCTCTCTCTCTCTCTCTCTCTCTCTCTCTCAACCACTAGCCCACTAGCCTACAATCTCTCTCTCTCTTTCTCTCTGTAAACCACTAACCCCAATCTCTCTCTCTCTCTCTCTCAACCACTAGCCTACAATCTCTCTCTCTCTCTCTCTCTCTCTCTCTCTCTCTCTGTAAACCCCTAACCTCCAATCTCTCTCAGTGTAAACCTTTTTTTCTCTCTCTCTCCCTCTTTGAACCCCTATCCCGAATCTCACTCTCCTTCTATCTACATATCTATTTAAACACTTAAACCCCATTCTTTCTCTTTATTTATCTAAACTCCTAATATCTCCCAAGATCCCTAACCCTCAATATATAAATTAATTAGCTAAGAGATTGTGAGGTGCACGGGATATTATATTTTGGGTTGCTCCAAAACTGTTTACAACATGCTAGGGGTGTGCTTCATGTGACGTGGGGTGCATTGTAGAACCCTAGCCCCATATTTTATCTTATATCGCTATGGTTGATTGGAATTTAGGATTCTCAGTTTAAAAAAAAATACAACCTGCATTACTACTATCCCAAGGACCTTGCCTTGCTCCATAAAAGAACCCCCATACCTGCTCTTTAATGATGACCAAATTCTCCATTTGTCTATCTTTTCTTGAATGACTGAAAGCCTATAAGGTTTAAGCTATGGTCATGGATCTGATTTGATAAGAACATTGGAATGACAGTACTACAACTTTTTCCACAAATAGAAATGAGTTTCTTGCTAGGTATAAGTCCCATATAGTCAGACATGGCACATGTTTCCATTCCTTGTGCTCTTTTTGTCTCTTCAAACTTTTCAAACATTCTTCAACAGAGTTCCCAACCCATATATTCTTCACTCTTGTGAACTACTCCAATTCTAACCAAACATGTTTTGTATATTTGGGAATTTGATGATCAAATGTTCTATTGGCTTTTCATCTTCTATATATAGAATACATACTCCATGTTTGTGCCTAGCCTCCATTGCAGAACTTCCCAAGTTAAAACCTTTTTCACAATTGATAGCCACATAATGATTCTTGTTTAATGGGGGCTTTTATTTTCCATAATTTCTCACACCACCAAGCTGTGTTCAAGAGCGAAAGAAAAAATTGCTGAGTACCCCAATTTTATTGAATAAAAACCCAAGGCTTCATTCTTTTACCATACCTATGAATATTCTCCCTCCTAATTCTAACATTTATTTTATGAATATTATCCACATATGCATTCTAGGTAATTTTGTAAACCCTATCTTACAAAACTACTGCCTATCTACATATGCATGGACGGACTACTGCCTGCTTGTAAGATAAGCTCACATTTTTATAATTTTGTGATGTATTTTATTTTATTCTTGTAATTTTTCAGTTCAGCTTAGAGATGGCTTGGGAACTTCCTTCACTGTACATGTCACGTAATGTATTAGAAGTCATATTCCCCCCCATTGGGTCACCTGTGGATATGAATGGAGTGAACATGATTGTAGTCTTGAGTCTTACCTTGCTAGTTGTACTTCTGGAATCTGTATTAAGTAGAGAAGTTTGATACTCTTTGTTCACTCTGCCTAGAAAATTAGGGAGTGTATGTGCCAAGGGATTGGAGTTAGACGAGCTAGACATGATCTCAGTGTCCATCTGTTAAGAAAAGAAAGCTTAAGTTTTAATTACCGCTTACGGTGATTACTAGAAACTTCCATAGATCATTTATGTGTGTTGTGGGATGCATATATTTCATACTCTCTATAGACATTTGTTGTATCTTTGGGGATTATTATAGTGGCCCTATTTCTCTATTCATTATATTAAATTTTAATAACCTTTTTTGGAACATGCTTCTACTTTTTAGTTATAAAACATTAAATACGGATCTTTTTACAAAAGAAAAAATTCAACAGATAGAGCACCACCACAAGGTGGAACCTCAAATAAAATAGTAAACCCCTATCTGAAAATTGAAACTCCTACCATTAGACAAATTGGAATCAAGTGGCCAACCTATTGCAAAACTTTCTTTTACAAAGCAACACTAGTAGACCAAAACATTCTCCCTTTGGAAAACCACAAGGTGTCATGAAAGGGAGCAACATGAACCCAAAAGTGAAAATCAGTTGCTAAGATGTTCATAACAAAAGCTAGAGCTTGAACATGGGTCTCTATAGCCACCAAAATTGAACCTGCATTCAATATCCTACCTCCACTCAAATGTTGTGTAAGTATTTTGGGGGATTTATCATTTTATGATATTTATGAGGCAAGGGAAGGAGAAAAAATAGATGCATGTTAAAGGTTTTTTCTTGTAATTATGGTACATGAAATAGGTTGCAAGATACTACCTTTTGAGGGCAGGCCTATTTTCAGAATATATTAGATATGCTTGGATATGCCAGGGTTATGGCCAAACTATATATCCTTATTGTGTATGGATTTTCTGCCTCTCTATAATGTATTGCATCTATCTTTAACACATCCCATGAGTGTGGCCTTTTTGGGATAGTCCTAGTTATCTCCTTAACTCAAACTATAGCATAAATAATTGTAAAAAAGGATGGAGTAGGTCATCTATTGTAAGCTGATCTAGTCTGCCCTCCAAGTAAAGACTGAACCCAACTGTAAATACCTTGCTAAGAATTGTGTAATTTTTGGAATTTGGAACGGACTGGTTATGTATTTTTGGTTGGGGAAAGTTATCAAACACTTAAATGTACATATATATATGTCATTGTATAAACCCAACAGTCCATATCTGAATATTAATGTTAACTATCACATGGCTTGGGTGGTATATTCTGCCAAACACTTTGTCATATCTTTGTCTAAACTAATTTTTGGAACTGATTCTTTGTCTTAGAGCATGGAATGATTGTTCCAGGATTCATGTGTCATCATATTGTTATCAAACAATGTGTATGTAAATATTTCATATACATGGAAAACATAGACATTCACCACATGATAAGAAAAAGAACTGTAGACTTCATTGACAATTCAAAACAATAACAGTGCATACTAGGGACTGATTTTTAAAGAAGATTTTCAAATCTGTAACTTGTCATGCCCCCTCCCCTCCCCAGAGGAGAGAACGCGACCCAAATCTTCTACCTGCGTTACCTATCTCTAATTTTGCATGCGTATGATAATTCCCAATTCTTTTTTTTTTAAGATCTACATAAGCAAGAATTCCCCTTCTAACATTCTTATCTAGACTGTGTATAACTCCTTATCTTCCCTAATCGTAGAGAGATCGAATGGTGGAGAATCATCCCACAGAAAATCAACGGTGTGGAGAGCTTCACTTGCGGAATCGAAAACATATAAAAAGTTCACTCTTGCACCCCACATCCTACATGTTGCATTCTGCATCCCACATGCAGAACGACCATTGTGGAGATCGAAGTTGTAGAAATCAAAATTTATGATAGGTCATTTCTGCATCCCGCATCCTGCATCCTGCAAATTGTGAAAAGCAGATTTCGCCAAATGACATTTCTGCATCCCACATCCCACGTCCTGCAATTGCGGAAAGGAAATTGCGAAAATGCGGATTTCACAAAATGACTTTTTCGCATTCCACATCCCACAAGTTGCAGAAGGGAAAATACAGAGATTGAAATTTCTAAAGAACTTTCCTGTATCTCGCATCCCACATCCTGCAAGTTGTGGAAAGGTTAAACCTGTGGAATTTTGACCTGCTAAGGAAAATTTTGAAGTATAAAACTAATTTCCAACATCTAGGCCATCACCAGTTTGACCAATCTAACTTCATAACAACTTAGAAAATTCATTGAAATAAAACTACATACACATATACATCATTCATGAAATATATATCTACATCAAATACATTCCATTCAAGCATTCATCATATTAATATTCATTTATAAACAAGTACAATTGCAGGGATTGAAACACAAGAAATACTTATCTTTATTAGAAGCTTGTCCCGCAACCAGCTATGTCGCTTCAACATTCCACCCAACCATAGGCTAGTGTGCTCATCAATCTCTCAGCAACACCGCCACCCCGATCTAGGCATAATTTCTGCAAGGAATAAGGAACACTAGTAGACTTCCCCATAGCCAAGGATACAATGAAACTCAGTCAAGCCAACACAGTTGGGTTTATTAGGCTTACACAGGTAGTGATTTACACGTAGCCAAAGTTTATACAAGTCATAGGCAAGCCAACATATGGGTTTATCAGGATACTAGCCAAGCCATCCTTCCAAATGGGTTTATCAAACTTGCACAGGCAGTGGTTTACACTTAGCCAAAATTCACATGAGACACAACCAATCCAACATATGGTTTTATCAGTCTACCGGCCAATCCATCCTTCTATTTGGGTTTATTAGGCTACTAAGGAGGTGGAAATACTGATTGCTAAGCTAGTGAGCTCAATCCCAGAGTTATGGACACCTACACTAGATCTAGCATGACTTCTAAACATTTACACACCCAACACAAGGAAGCATCCCCTTCTCTGCTACACAGTCCCTCAGGCCATTCCTTCCCTTCTAGTTCTATTCAGGGTATGCAAAGAAGAAAAATAGCCCTCTAGATTAGTTTGTGAGGTTCCTTCACACACTAGGTTTATCCAGAAATTCTAGACTCCATTTCTATTCCCCAAATCATTTCAGATGTCAAACAAGGATGTACACACAGCGATATTAGTTCTGAGATTAACAAAACGTAACAGAAGCCAAGGAAACACACACACAAAACAATTACGAATTTCTGAGCATTGACTGAGCCATACCAACTACTGTAATTACAAAAAACAAAAATCGTTTGATGGTCATTCAATTATAAAAAGTAAATTGGATTCTGGGCATTCAAATTCAGGAAACGACTAACAAAGAGGAAAAATTGTAAAAAGGAAAATAATTCACAGAACAGGAAAATTCGTGAATGATCAAGACTTGGAGCATTTTTGCATGCTTGATGCATGAATTCCAGAACCCCCTTGCCAAAATGTTCAACATAGTCCAAATCGTGAGGGGAAGGTGAAACACTACCGCATGAGGGAAAGGAAGGAGTTTATGGTGTTTTCTTTCCCAATAATTTTTTTTTTTTTTTTTTCCAGAAATGATGCTCTGCCCATTTCAAATTTCTTCCCACTCTTCCAATCCCCCCCTTATCCTTGGAAAAATTATGCCCCCATCTCATTTTGTTGCATTGACATAGATGGCTATAGGATTTTAATTAAAAATCACAAATTAACATGATGTCCAAACTTATAACATTCAGCTAACATAAAAACACAATCGGCCTAAATCTTAATCACCGAAACATAAACTCTAAATCAATGGTGGGGATTTTTCCTTGAGCTCCACACCATGATTATTTACATCATATTATTTAAATGCAAATGGGGTCAAAATCAGGGTGTTACATAACTTATTTGAAACAACAACCACTTACTATTCAGATAAATATTCTCAAAATGATAATGACTAGGATGAATGGCATGACTAGAAGTTGGTACACAATAGTAGAAATGTCTTCCATAAGGTACAGTCTCTTTATGTGAAAGGTACAAGCTGGGACATACCTTTTTAAAGGCATCAAAACTGATATGAACCTTAACACCATCCTATCCTTAGAAAACAATTGCGGATAGATTTCTAATCATCCATAATGTTGTTAGTATCCCACACACATTAACCAAGTCTTCGACCAAACCCAAAGAAGTGAAAAATTTATACTCTTATTTGGTTAGGGACATTACATGTTAGATTTTAACATTTAAGATAACTTTATATTAGGATATTTAACTGAGAGAATAACAATCACAACAATCAAACACAAGAGACAATGAACACAGTATTTTTGCTCGGGGAAACCATAAATGGAGAAAACCCCGCAACTTCCTTAGAGATAGAATCAACACCAAAAGTAAAACCCAAAAATAGTAAGATGATCTCCTAACAGTAGTAGCCTCTTTATTTCTAACCCCAACAACTTCTTCTCCCTCAGCTATGCGCTACAACTGAGTGTGAGTGAGTGTGTGATAAATAGAGAGGCTCACTCTCTATTTATACTAATTCCTAACTTGACAATAACTCACTAGGGCTGACTTCACTAGGTGAGACTTACAACCCTAGGGTGCTAGAACTGTGGGGACTTTAACCCTTGAACAATAGGATGGTTACCCACATTGACTTGACATGACTTTCTTACATTATAGAAACTCCTGTTCAGAACATCAGGGCATGACATGACTTTCTTACATTATAGAAACTCCTGTTCAGAACATCAGGGCATGACATGACTTAATTACATTACAAATACTTCATGGAATAAACATCGGGGTACAATACATAAGAAATACAAGTGAATACATTTCAAAGTTACAATTACATCAACACTCCCTCTTAACTAGGAAGGTATTATCTCGACACAATTTATCAGCACAAGTCTTCTTCTCTGTATCATCTAGATCATCATCGAGTCCTCGTCATCTTTAAGTCATCTTCATCTTCAAGTCATCATCATATTCAATTCATCTTCATCTAGATCTAGATCATCACTGGATATGGATCATCATCACTGGATCTGGATCATCACTCAATTTGGATCATCTCTGGTTTTGGAAGATCTCTGCTGGATCATCATCACAGGTGTTATCTATTGATTCTTCTTATCACAGGAAGTTCTACATAGCCAACCTTTTTTGATACTGGTTGTAGGTCTAGCCTCCTGATATAGTGATACTTGATCTTGATATGCTTCGACTTGTCATGGAACACCGTGTTTTCCAACAAATTCACAGAACTCTATTTGTTGCAATATATACTAGTAGCATCCAACTGGAGATCAAATAAATCAGACAGTAGCTTCCTTAGCCATACTACCTCACAACTAGCTGAATAAGTTGCGACATACTCTACTTCAGCTGTACTTAGTGCCACACAGGATTTCTTCCTACTAAACCAAGAGATCACACCTAATCCCATACTGAAGCAAGACCTTGAAGTGCTCTTCCTATCAATGCCGGCACTACCTTCCCAATATGAATCAACATAACCCTCTGGGTTAATATTTTGATTCATCTCATTATTGAGCCCATAATCAACTCTACCCCTTACGTACCTCAGAATATGATTTGCAGCAATCAAGCGAACATGTCTCGAATCTGTCGGGAACTGGCTCAAGGTGTTCACAGCAAAGCAAATATCTGGTCTCGTGTTCGTTAGGTACATTAAGGACCTAATCATCTAAGGATACATCATAACATCAACCAGTTCTAATGAAGCATCACTCAATAGCTTCAGGTTCGATGCCATAGGTGTGGTCATGGCCTTGCAGTCCATCATCCCAAACCTCTTCAGGATCTCTGTTGCATACTTCCCTTGTCCGAGGTAAATTCCATCTGCATTCTGCCACACATCCATGCCTAGAAAATAGTGCATCATAACCAAGTCCTTCATTTCGAACTCGGAAGCAAGCTTCCTCTTCATATCAGCAATCAACCCATCCATACATGTTACAAACAAATCATCTACATACAATAGGAGTATCACTGGGTTACCATCTTCAACCTTGTAGTAAAGGTTGGAATCTGCTTTACCTTTGGTAAAGCCCAAACTAGATAGAAATCCATCAATTCTGTCGTACCATGTCTTGGGTGCCTGTTTCAAACTGTATAGGGATTTCTTCAATCTACATGCATGAGACCCCCTATCATGTGTCTCAGAACCAAGTGGCTGCTCTACATACACTTCCTCTTCCACCACACGATTCAAGAAAATAGTCTTGACATCCATTTGGTGTATCTTCCATTTCATCACTACAGCCAGAGCAAGTACTGATCTGATGGAAGTGTATCTAGCTACAGGTGCAAAAGTTTCTTCATAACCTATTCTTTCTTTCTGTGAGAAGCCACGAGCCATGAATCTTGCTTTATGTTTCTCTATGCTGCCATCTGCAGCATGCTTGATCTTGTAGATCCATTTGGAAGTTACAACAGACTTCCCTTCTGGTCTTGGGACAACATCCCAAACATCATTCTTCATGATCAATTGATACTCTTCGATCATAGCATCCTTCCATTCTTTCCTTTCTACAGCTTCTTCATAGTTGGAAGGTTCTTTATTGATAAAGTCACATAATAAAGCTACATACCCAGAGCAAGACCTGGTCCTCTTTCTTTCTCTATGATTTTCTTCTGGAGCCCCATATCTTTCTGCACCTTATACCCAAGCAGGTTTCCTCTTGTGATGATTCTTCTCCTAAGGTGGATCTATAGGTTCTTGAGGTTCTTCAACTTCTTGATCTTCTTCTTGAGTTTCTTCATTCATGGTTGTGTCATGAATTATGGGTGCTTTTGTTTCTTCATGATCTTCAATAGGTCTCTTTCTGGATTTATTGTAAGCTGAGTCTTCATCAAATGTTACATCCCTAATGATGTCGATCTTCTTGAATCCTGTGAAGTATTATCTATAAACCTTCGAGATTTCAGAGTATCCCACAAATATACCCTTCTTTCCTGAAGGATATAACTTTGTCCTCTTTTCTTTTGGAATGTGTATGTACATTGGACAGTCAAATATTCTCAGATGGATGACTTTTGGTTTCTTTCCAGACAAGACTTCTTCAGGTGTCTTGTTATTGAGTACTCTGTGTGGAGTACGGTTCTGTACATACACCGTTGTTCTGGTAGCTTCTGCCCATAGATGCATGGGAATATCTTGATCATGAATAATTTCTCTCGGATCTTCCATGATCATTCTATTATTCCTTTCGACAACCCCATTCTGTTGTGGATTATATGGAGTGGATAACTCCCTCTTAATCCCTAAATCTATGCATAACTCTTTGAATTCATTTGATGTGAATTCTCCACCATTATCTGATTGAAAGGTCTTGATCTTATTTTCTGTTTTGTTCTCGATCAAGGATTTGAATTCCTTGAACTTGATAAAAACTTCATCTTTGTTATTCATAAATTATATCCATGTCTTCCTAGAAAAATCATCAATAAAGGAAACATAGTATACATACCCGCTTAAAGAACTGGATAACATTGGACCACATACATTGGAGTGAATGATTTCCAAGATTCATTTTGCTTCGCTTTCGCTACTTGGAAATGTCTTCTTTGTGTTCTTTCCTTTCGAACATCCTTTATAGACTCCATCATGTTTTGACTGCATTTATGGAAGTCCTTCAACAACTTTGCTTGCAAGTGGTAGTGCTCTGTAGTGCACATGTGCAAGCCTTCTATGCCAAAGTTCATTTGGCTCTACTGTGTCATGGACCAAAGCTTGTTCTGGTTGGCCCTTCAATTTGTATAATCCTCCTTCTTGTTCTCCAATTACTATTGCATTTTCAATAGTCTTTCCTCTTGGACACATGAGGACTTGTCCATCTACAAATGAAACCCTCCTACCTTTTGCATCCAGTGCCGATATGGAGAGAATATTCTTCTTTAGTCCTGGTACAAATAAGACATCCTTCATTTTCATAGATTTTCCAGAGTCTAGTTTGTAGGAGGATTCACCACTACCTTTTATGGGATATTGGTAGCCATCCCCAACTTTCACCTTATGGGGTGAATTATGTTCGGATAGTTTCTCAAATGATTCCTTGAATCATATCATGTGTTTGGAATCCCCACTATCAATAAGCGAATCTTTGCTTCCATGTGTGATAGTTCCTATGAGACCGGAGATCAGAACATATTCTTCATCACTTGAAGAGTCTTCACTTTCTTGTTTTACTCTCTTCCTGGGAGGATCATCATCCTCAGCAGTGTGAGCATGATGTCTTCTTTTGGAGTTCTTCTTATTCTTGGATCCACTCTTATTCATGGGACAATTTCTAGCAAACTGTCCTCTTTCATCACATGTATAACATCTGATTTTGGATGGATCCCTTTTTTACCAAATTATCTTTCTGATGAGAATGCTTACCTTGGTGATGATGATTTTCCCTTCTGCCTTTCTTGGAGTGTACTGTGAGAGCTTGATATTCACTTACTATATTTTCTTCTTGAGCTGCTATTCGAGCTTCTTCTTGTGAGCATTCGTCCCACAATCTATTGAACTTGATTAGCTTCTTCCTAGCATAGATTCCTTGGATGAAAGAATCCCATGATATACGGAGACCATTCAAGGTTGTCATCACAATTTCTGCATTCTACACTTCTTCATCTACTATTTCAAGTTGTTCTTTGATCTAGGAGACCCTTGTAAAGTATGACTGGATGGTCTCCTCATTCTTGATCTTTACATTCTTCAACTGGTTCCTCAAAGTCATATTCTGGTTTATGTTCTTCCCTTCAAACAGTTTGGTTATGGCATCAAACATAGCTTTAGGTGTCTTGAGGGAGGACACCTGTGGTATGAGGTGATCCTTGATTAAATCAGCAATAATCCTCTTTTCCATAACCAACTTCTTATTATGTAATGCCTTAGCCTCATCTTCCTCTCGAACTAGAACCTCCTCATTGATGTAGGAGTCTAACTGATTTTCTTCCAGGACCAGGGAGATCCTATACTTCTATGCTCGGAACTTATCATCTCCCTCAATATTTTCATCAAGCTTGGTATGATGAGACATTTTAACTGAGAACCTCAAATGGAAATACAAAATATTTAGATCTTACCAAGTCAAGATGTCGGATCTAGATTTGGAGCTGAATTTCTAGAGTGTTGGTTCAGGAGCAGATTAGGGTTTGACTTTCTCGGAGTTATGTCCAACCAAATTCTTTGATCTTGATCTCTAAACTTCGATTTTAAGGAGGAGATCAATCCAGGCCTCAACTCACTCAAAAATTCCACTTCTGTGGAAATCCCTAATTTCCGGCAGTAGTGTCGGGTCCAAAACTGAAAATGCTCAGAATTAGATTCTGCTTCGATAAAAAGATGCACCCTAGGGAGGAGAGTCATCCCAAGCTTCTTTTGCTGAAGATCTATGGAGAGAGATCCAAAAAGTAGGAATCCCTAGTTTCCGCAGCTGCACAGTGTCTTCTTCTCAGGTTAGCTTTGATACCATGTTAGATTTTAACATTTAAGCTAGCATTATATTAGGATCTTTAACTGAGAGAATAACAAGCACATCAATCAAACACAGGAGACAATGAACACAGTGCTTTTCCTCGGGGAAACCATAAATGGAGAAAACCCCGCAAATTCCTCAAAGATAGAATGAGCACCAAAAGTAAAACCCAAAAATAGTAAGATGATCTCTCAACAGCAGTAGCCTCTTTCTTTCTAGCCCCAACAACTTCTTCTCCCTCAACTATGCACTACAACTGAGTGTGAGTTAGTGTGTGATAAATAGAGAGGCTCACTCTCTATTTATACTAATTCTTGACTTGACAGTAACTCACTAGGGCCGACTTCACTAGGTGAGTCTAACAACCCTAGGGCCCCAGAGCTGCAAGGAATTTAACCCTTGAACAATAGGATGGTTACCCACATTGACTTGACATGACTTTCTTACATTATAGAAACTCTCGATTGGAACATCGGGGCATGACATGACTCAATTACATTACAAATACTTCCTGGAATAAACATTGGTGTATAATACATAAGAAATACAAGTGAATACATTCCGAAGTTACAATTACACCAACATTACAAAGTATATATGTAAGGAAAATAGAGGGGGCATCTATATGTATGTTGATTGTAATGTTTGGTGTCCTTCTATAAGGTTCTTTTTTCTTTTATATTTTTGGGTTGACTAGGGTATGGCCTAAATAGTGATTAAATCAACCACTTTGGCCCAATATACCCAGGTGGATTTTTCCATGCCTGGCTTGGCCATTTTTAGCACAAAATAATTCAAAACCAGTTGAAACAACTGGTCCATACAAGTTTGAGTGAAAACAGGTTAGAAATGGAATTTTCTGATAACATTTTTATATGCACCATCTTTCTTTTTGTTGCTATAGGTAGAATAATGTTGTTTTATTTTTTGGTATAGTTATTGACTTTGCATTATATGATAAGATAATATTAACAACAAAAGAAAATAAACAGTTTGGCTCTTGAAATTTGGAACATTCTCTTATTACATACATATACGGCCTAGCCAAATTTTGAATCGATACCAATATTGAAATATTTTGAGGGAATAATCAAAAACATAAATATAATTCACTAGTTTACCCAGTATTATATTTAAACCTAACATACGCTGTTGATGGGAATGATTAGGATGGTTACAAGCCTTCTTCCCGTTCTTATGGAAATTTAAATAATTATTAATTTTTATAATATTTAGAGAGATCTCAAAACACAACATAAATGTCTTGAATATGATTAGTTAGAAATTTAATTAGTTCATCTTCTTGGTTTTCATTGTGAAATCATTCAATGATAGGTCAAGACAAACAAATTTTTATTCTAGCAGTGTTTGGATGCTAGAAAAGTATAGAGTATTATGTAAAACATTTTAAATTGCATAAATATAATATGTGTCCCATGTTTGTTTCATAGATCTTAACTCATATGTTGTTGAAGAAATATTTCAGGATTATAGGGTGCATAGGGATGAAATTCATTCAAAGAAGGAGAGATTAATGGTCCATCTTGGTGTATTGTCACAAATTGATGAGATCTAGAATAATCCAGAAGATAATGATACTCAAGCTAGTGAGTTTGCACGAGCTCTAAAGAAGGTGATATTCTCTTGTTGTTTGATTAATAGATTTTTTCATTTGAA
Source organism: Pseudotsuga menziesii (assembly GCA_001517045.1). Classification (NCBI taxonomy): domain Eukaryota; kingdom Viridiplantae; phylum Streptophyta; class Pinopsida; order Pinales; family Pinaceae; genus Pseudotsuga; species Pseudotsuga menziesii. The sequence continues at coordinate 13,226 of LPNX010475534.1, forward strand.
GTTGCATTTGGAAATTCATTGTCAAAAGTATCTTGACCTGGAATATTTAGTTAATCCACTCAATATCCTGTTCTCCTGCATGTACATACACATGCACATATGGGGTCGTGTTTACTGTCACAGTCATAGTCATCTTCATGCCAACGTTGGGCAGCCTCCAAGTCTGTTTGAATTCTGCAGCTTATTATAGAACTAAAATAAAACCAGGTGATTTAAACTAATGTTATGGTCATGTAGGTTCCTTTCCTTGTATGGTCAAGTTTCATCCCAGAAAATTATTGTGAGCTGAGCTTGAACGTTTTCAGCCCTCATGACTAAGCTAAAACTGAGTCATATTGGTTGGAATCTTCATGTTCTAGTGGAAGATCGAGGTAATTATCTTTATAAGTAATGTGGTTAAGTTCTCAAATGGAAATGGGTGGGTGAGTGGAATTCACATGAGTCTCTTAGCAATGGCTTCCATACTTGAATATGTGTTGATCATGATCATGCATGCAGGGAATGGCAAGATATGTTGCAAGTGAATATAGGCAAGGATGTAAACTCATATAGTATAGCTTATACATTTGCATGGCTTGCACCCTTAAAGGACAATACATGACACAATATTTGATACACTACATCAAAGCATTTGGATCGACAGGAAGGTTAGTCAATTATTTAGTTTAAATGGTTTTAAATTTGAACATCTTTTGCACTGACTTACAAATATAGTCCAGTTGAGACTAATATTATACTACAACTATAGTGAATCTTATTAGAATTTTATTTATTTTTCTACATGATTTATGTTAGTTTGCAGTAAAAAATATATTTTTGTATAAAAATAAAATTTTCAAAAAAGTTTGTGTTAGAATTTTAACATTTAAGCTATAATTATATTAGCATCTTTAACTGAGAGAATAACAAGCATATCAATCAAACACAAGAGACACTGAACATAGTGTTTTTCCTAGAGGAAACCATAAATGGAGAAAACCATGCAACTTACTCAGAGATAGAATCAGCACCAAAAGTAAAACCCCAAAACAGTAAGATGATATCCCGATAGCAATAGCCTCTTTCTTTCTATCCCCAACAACTTCTTCTCCCTCAGCTATGTGCTACAACTGAGTGTGAGTGAGTGTGTGATAAATAGAGAGGCTCACTCTCTATTTATACTAATTCCTGACTTGATAACAACTCACTAAGGCCGAATTCACTAGGTGAGTCTAACAACCCTAGGGCCCCACAACTGTGGGGAATTTAACCCTTGATCAATAGGAGGGTTACCCACAATGACTTGACATGACTTTGTTTACATTATAGAAACTCCCAATTGAAACATTAGGGCATGACATGACTCAATTACATTACAAACACTTCCTGGAATAAACATTGGGGTACAATACATAAGAAATACAAGTGAATACTTTTAGAAGTTACAATTACATCCACACTCCCTCTTAATTAGGAAGGTATTCTCTCGATGCAATTTATTAGCACAAGTATTCTTCTCTGTATCATCTGTATTGTCATCGAGTCCTCATCATCTTTCAGTCATCTTCATCTGGATCTGGATCATCACTTGATCTGGATCATCATCACTCGATCTAGATCATCATCACTGGATCTGGATCATCTCTAGTTCTCAAACATCTCTGCTGGAACATCATCATGGGTGCTATCTCTTGATTCTTCTCGTCACAGGAAGTTCTACAGAGCCAGCCCTTTTTCATTCTTATTGTAGGCTTAGCCTCCATGTAGGTCTTTTCCAGCACTTATATCTGACCCTAAGTCAGAATGGCCCGCCCGCGCTAACGGGGATGTCATTTAAGAAGCAAAAACACACACTCGTTAGGAAGCAAAATACGACGTTATTTAGGAAGCACACCCCGACATTGTTTAGAAATCAAAGTTGGATGCTATTCTAGAAGTAAAACATTAGATGCTATTTTGGACGTCATAAAGGATGATATCTAGGAAGCAAATTTTTTTTTTTTTAGATGCTTTAAGTTTTATGCATGATGCATCCCATTTAGCATCTAGTTTGGCCACTCAATGTAAAAATATATATATATATATACTAAAAAGGGATGCTAAATGGGATGCTAATTCCAAGATTTGTTGTAGAATTCCCTCATTGAAAACAAAAATTATTACATCCACCCAGAGGTTTGAGTTGTAGTGCACTAGATTTTACCATAATTTTTAGATCACAATTCGGTGTGAAATGGAGATTTATCCATCCACATTCTCTAATTATTTTTTAAAAAAAAGGGACTTTTCTTTACATTAGAAAAATATGGACTTAGTAATTAAAGTAACCCAAAAAATATCACATACTAACATGTGTTTCATTCCAACCATCCACGCTACCGCAAATGCATAACATAGGTTTAGTAAATGCTTAAACTGCGACATTGCAAGGAGTGCCTTAACAATTCACTCCATATCCAAGTGATCTACACCCATGGAGAAAAATGTTGTAAATATAAATTTATCTATTTAAAACTAATTTCCAAACATAACTAAGGTAATAAACTAAATGAAGTGTCAATTTGAATACAATTACTCTTGACAAACAAACTGAACCTCAAAAGGAAGGAGTATTGCAATGAATCAATTTGTAAAAGTTGTGGTACAACCAAATTGGTTGATGAACATCACTTCCTTTTAACATTGGATATCCATAAAAAATAATCAAATGAGGAAGCAAATAGATCTAGTTCAATTTTATTACAAATTCCATAATGTTTTGGACAAAACTTTGGGCACGGTGCTTATTATTCCATCTCTATCTCTCTATTCCAATGTGAACTTCCTACACTCATATAAATTAAAATATGGAGAGGTAAATGATTGTATTATTTTCACATTTCTTTAAATATAAAAAATCAAATCAAATCGTTTACTCTTTACGTTCGCAATGATTGACATGAAGTGCAAGTGCAAAGTTATGGTTTTATTGATATGCCTTGGCCGTTTTAGCTTTTTTATTGTAAAATAGATCCATAGAGATCTCATTTGACATTTGATATTTAATTTTAATTTATATCCTACTGAGTACATGATCTATGTGCTTCAATCAAAATCTATAAGGTATTAACATGAAAGTATCTACAACTTTTGATTATTTAAATAAGTTAATTACCTCCAAAGTTGTTCTAGAAATATATAATTAAAGAGTTAATACTAAAATTTATTTTTCATTTGTACAATTTGTCACGTCCCCAGCCCTCAACCAGCGAAGAGGACGCGACGAACGCATCAAACACAGCCGGGGGAAAATGCCCAATGAACATAAACAGAAATCAAATGGAATCAATGCTGGAATTAAGCATACACAGATGCATTTATTTTCATTCATACAGCGGAAGCAACACACATTCCAGCAATCTCCATGTTCATTATAATTCATTTAAAACCAATATAAATTACAGAGATGCAGTAAACAGTGGCACTTATCTATTGATGAAGAATTCACCCGCAACCAGCTACGTCGCTGCAACGTTCCACCCAACCATAGGCCAGCTTGCTCATCAATCTCTCAGCAACGATGCCACCCCCGAGCTGGGCATGATTCCTCTGGAATAAGGGTCAATTGCAGGCTTAGACATAGCCAAGGGGACACAAAACAATGAACTAACACTGCTGGGTTTCACAGGCTTTCAACAGACAAGCCAAGCCAGCACAGTCCATGGTTCAACCACTGCATGCCCGCAGCCAAACAATCCCTTCACAGCTCTGTGAAGAAGGCAAAACAACCCGGGACAGCCCCAAACAATGGATGACCACTGCTTAAACAGGGAAAACGAATTCCTGAGTCATTCTTGGCCCTATCGTGGCCAAAATGACTCTCACTCGAATTTACAATGGCCCCCAAACGTAAAAGCAAATACATTCACAACATGGGGAAGACTACAGCCCCAAAATCTACCAGTGAACATAACCTACAGCAGGGAAAACGACCCAATTAATCTGTGAGACAGCCAAAAACGCGAATGGCCCTTCACAGTCAGTCGTGGATGCAAGAGCACAGCTCTCAGCTCATTATGTGCACCCCAAACAGAAGAATGCTTGTGCGTGGGTAAACAATCCGACCCAGCAAGGAAAATAACAGACAATGGAGGCCCTGCGTGAAGAAAAACAGCTCCGTTTTTTCCTGTGGATGCACACACAACAGGAAGGACGTGAATTTGTAGTTCGTGGGTGCTCAGCAACTCGTGGGGGAGAGGAAGAAAACCTGCGTGAGACCAAATTCGTCCAAAACCTGTGCGTGAGAGCCAACAGACCAAAAATCGTGGTAGAGTAAATTGACCAGGGATGAGTGCGTGAGGGAGAAGAATGGACAGACATGGGTGGAGTGGGAAAATGGGTAAGGCTGACAGCCTGCCACAACCACCACCACTTCAGC
>LPNX010475553.1:4966-61551 GCA_001517045.1 Pseudotsuga menziesii
TTACCCAGTTCCTAGTCACTCTTATGATCTGTTGGAGGATCTATTTCCTTCCTTATCACAGTATGGTTCTGCCTCGGCACTTCCTGACGACGAGGACCTAGAGTTTTGACAATCGTATCTTAAGATTCACTTTCATTATTGGTGAATTCCTTTGCTTCAGTTGTTGACTATCACCTATTGATTGACAATCTGTTGAATCTGCTCCATGTTCGACTTCAACTTACATCTATTCACATGGCTTGGATTGTACTGGTTCTTTGGGATTTGTTTATGAAGACCTTAGTTTCTTATCTATGGATTAAGTTGTGCAAGATTATGTTGTACCTATTTACACAGCTTCCAGATCTTTGAAGACTCATCATTATTGTATATTGTGGCTTCGATCCACCTTTGTAATATATGTGGTCTTGTACCTGTACTAAATGATGTATTCAAATACTGTAAAGGAGCTAGTCTTCTAGTATATTGAACATAACATCCTCATATATGACTTTGTATATGACATTATTATGTAATTGTTTCAGGTACTATCTCTACTCCATTGGATTTCTGATTTCTCCAAAGATAATGATTATAATGTATTTTGGCCATTGCTTCCCTCTAACCTCACACATTAGGGGGCATCTGTTATCAACCCAAATGGCACTTCTCTGTTCGAGTGTTGACTTTCTGTATGTTGGTACACAAAATGACACTATAGGATTGAAGTTTTCCTAAACACTATAGATGGGCATGACATGAGATGCATTTACCCTTTAAGCAGCTTTCCATTTTAATTTTCTATGTGTTGATTGTCATACGCAACTATATCCACTGAAACTTGCATACATATGTGACTATATCTATTGACAACACACGTACTGTACATGACTATTCTCATTGCAACCCGTGTACAAATCTGTACGCGGGTTTCCTTTAAAGCAACTCACCTATCATACGCGGGTTGCCTATATCAATAGCTATGTACACATCCATTCAACATTAAAAAATATAAAATATGATTAATGCAGATTAGTTGAGCCCTAATCCTTAACCATCTCAACTGTCTCAACCTCCTCAACCTTCAAAACTGCTCTATTTCCCAAAGTATAAATAGAGGCCTTGGGGAGGGAATTAATAGAATGAATCTTGCAGAGAAAAGTTATGCTGGTGGTATATCTTCAGAAGACTTTGGAGCAGAAGAGCTCAGAATCCTTTGGTTGCAAAGGAGTCCTTGTCTCACGCATTGAGTTGTACACTTATCTCATTCACTGATTGTTAATAAAGAGAATTCCTCTTCCAACTTTGTGTTGAGTCTCTTTCATGTATCATGGTTGATGAATATATTTGATTAAGCACTATATATGTTGTTTATTTGACCTATCATATATACATGTAGAAGATTGTACTTGGATAACTTTTTCTTTGCAGGTGAAGGAGGTGCATCCCTGAAAGCTTTGGAGAGAAGAAGAGCAGGAGAAGACAAAGTTTGGATCAAGCATCGCTAATTGAGTGAGTCCAACATTTCTTCCTATTTCCTTTCTGTACTTTAAAGCTAATCGTCTGCAAGTTTTAGAAGTACATTGGTAACCCCATACCCTAGGTTACAAGGGTGTTTATTCCTTAAAAACACTAGGGAAAGTAGTTGTTTGAGCTCACAGCTGGCATCACCTCTACCCCTTTGAGACAAAGTAGCGCCACCTCTTGAGTTTAACTGAAATAATGTGGTTTTCAACGGGCATTTCCTTTCCCGTAAAGGCCAAGCGCAGTGCCCACTGTTGGTCTTTTAGGTTTTCCTATTGAGCTCAAAAACTCATCAAAATAAAAAATTAGAAACCATATAAACGAAGGGAAGGGTTCAAGCTTTTACCTAGACCTGATGATGCAAAAAACAAATGGTTGATGGCTCCGCAATCTCCAATTGAAATTTGCACTACAAATCTCCCAAAATGCACTCCAAGGTATGGTAAATGGTAAAATGACTTGTTTGTTACTATTTACTCTACTTTTATAATATATTTTTAGGGTTTTTTGTATTATTTTAATGTTTGAAATCATTTTTATCGAAAAATACCTTTTTACATAGTTTATAAAAGTCATTTAAAATATTTTGGGAACACTAATAGTGTTTAGAGTTTTGTGAGGACGAAAATAAACAATTTGTTTGTGGGGAATTTTTTTTTTACTTTTTCGTACTTTTGAAAACAAAAAAGGTCCATGAGAATTTATTTCAACACATTGGTCATGCTCCCAAAACCTAGCATCAAAGTTTCGAGTCTTTTTCTAATTCTTTTTAGGCTCGTAAAACCTATTCATCACGTAAAAGAAACCTATTAGAGTCTTGTTTAAACTCTTTTCAGACTCCCTAAATATGAAAATATTATCGAGTACTTCTCTTCTTCATGCTCGTAAAAGTATTTGAAGAGTCATCTTTTCGATAGTAGTTTATGTCTTTTTCAGTTCAGATCGACTATTTACGAAAAAGGACCCCTTTGGAGTCTTCTTCTGTCTTCATTCAGAATCTCTAAAAATGAATGATACCGAGTTAACTATCATTGGACTCGTTAAATTAAACACTGAGAGACCCTCTTTTGGAAATGAACCCCTCATTTCTCAGGTTTGTAAAACATATAAGAATGGACTTGTCTTCGGACAAGCTACAATGAGTGTTTGTTACCCTCTCTGAACTCGTAAAAATGAAAAGAGGCATTTATCAAACATGATGGGGAAATTAAGGGAAGGGAATCAATTCATTTTGCAACTAGAATGGCACTTTGTCATCACATTTGAACATGGCACTTGTCTGCATTTCATTCAATCAATTGGGTAAATCAACTTGTCTCTGATTCAATCCACTTTGATGAGTCATGTCACTCCTTTAAGTCTTTCAAAGAATGCATTTTCCATTGTCGCATCATGTTCTTCCTTGTTGAGTCAATGCTTCTAATTTTTTCGTCATGCCTCCCGATGTTCAAAGGGAATTTGAAAGTTTACCCCTTCAATCAAAACAACCTTTTGTGTTAGTACCTTTTGAGTCATTCCTATGGTTACATTATCTACAACATTCCAAAACTTTGTTCCGAGTTTCGTGTCGTCGATGTGGGATTCATCATGGCCCTCCTTAGACAAGACTATTCCTATCAACATCAACTCATCATCCAGGAATTAGTCCTAGAAATAAGTTTAGTACCTTGAGATATGTATGCCTTAATGACATATTCTCTCGCTCTCGACATAGGTTCACATCATTGACCTTTGATCGATAGACTCGATAGAGTGTTCAACATCAAATCATATATTCACACTCAGTAGATTGTACTAGGGTACCTTGGGAATCATTGACATCAATGGTGATATCCCTCGCACTTATTAACGGTTCACATCATTGACCGGTAATCAAGTGGTTTCTACCATTTTCAACTTCATATCATTGTAATCACATGGATAGTATGTATGTTACACATGGATGCATGTTTTTATATGTTTATACATGATGCGGTTTCTTGATTTCCTATATGTAGTGATGAATATGTCGTTCTAGAACATTGTTAGCCATTTGGTTCACTACATTATTGAGGTTTCTAGGAACATGTATGAATGCGGTGGATTCAAAATTTATAACCAACTGTTTAGTGCAAAGAAACTTTCTAAAAAGGAAAGGATCACGTACTCGGTAGCGGTTATTCAACTGGGAGACAAGCAGTTGGGAGTCTAGGAAGACATCGAGGTGACGAATACCCAACTGGAGGGTGGCGGCCAAGAGACTAGTGCCACCATCATACTCAGCCTGGTTTTTGTTAGCAATGCCAACACACATTCCGTCAATATGGATCAACTCATGTGAAGGGGAATAACTAACCCACTCAACTGAGGCAAGATTTGGAGACCATCTGCTTGCTCCATCAACAAACCTAGTGTAGCAACATGAGGTAGGATCCATCTGGAGTAGTCAAGGAAGCAAAGTGTAAGAATCATGTTAAGAACAGTGTAAAAAAAAGGAAAATTATACTACAAGTGACTCATGGTGGTAATGTTTAAGGATAGAATCTCTTGAGGTAGATCCCGTTGCGGGGATTCTCCAAGAATTGGCCATCAGTGTCAGCAAGAATGTATGCCCCCTTGCCAAGGAAGTGGCAAACGACATATGGGTCATACCACATGGATTCGAACTTACCTTTTCCCAACTTATCGTTGGCTTGGTTGTAAACAAAGACCATGTCAACTTCGCTAAAGGTATGAGGGTGGACATGGTAGTCAAAATGTGACTTTGACCAAGTCTTGGCTGCTTCAATTGCTTGGAGCACAGTGCAACGGTCCTTAGTGGTTTTTTCAAGTAGGAGGAGGCATTCTTCTAGAGGTGAAGTGTCGGGAAGGATTTATATGGCGAGGCAGAGTGATTGGATATGGCATTCATTGGAAAGCATTGATTCAATTCCATGGAACAAATGGAATGGGGTGAAGCCGGTGGTGATCTTCATGGATGTGTGGTATGCCGAGAGGGAAGAAAATAACATATGGTGCTAGTTAGTTTCACGGTTTCCCACCATCCACTAGAGCATGGTTTTAATGATTTTGTTGATCGCTTCAACTTGGCCATTTCCCTATAGGTAGTAGGAGGACGAGTACTGGTGTTCTAACTTTAACATGGTTGAAAGCTCTATCCAAAAAATGTCCTCAAAATGGCTATCGTGGTCTGAGACAATCTGTTGGGGAACATCAAAACGTGAAATGACATGGTTAAATAAAAAGTGCGTCGTCGTTTCAGCCTTGTAGTTGTACGTAGGTACAGCCTCAACCCACTTAGTGAAGTAATTGACAATCACAATAATTTATTTATGGCCACCAACTGAGGTAGGATTGATTGTCATGAAGTCAATCTCCCACTTGTATAAGGGCCCAACTATGACCACGGGGTGTAAAGGCATGCGGGGAGTCCTTGATTTTGGAGCAAAAAGTTTACAGTTGTGGTAGTGTTTGACTACCTCGATGCAATCATAGAAAATGGAAGGCCAAAAATAGTTGGCACATAGAATTTTCTAAGCAATCACCAAACTAGAGAGGTGTCCACCATAAGCTCCACTATGATAGCCATTGAGGACCTGTTCAGCCTCGTTATGGGTGAGGAAATGGCATAATATGGTATCAATCCCCTAATGGTATAGAACATCCCCAATAAGGAGATTGCGAGTAGATTGGTGTCGGATGCACCTTCTATCTTCCTAGCTTGAGTGAGCCTAAAATTTTTGGGTGTGCAAGTATAGGATGATGCCCCCATACCAAGAATATTTCCTAGAAATGTCGAATAAGGATTCGTCAGGAAGGTTGACCATGATTGGTGATGGTGCAAACAATGGGAAATTTTGTCATCAGTGCAACTAGTGTGAAAGCTTTGGGGATTTTTGGGGAAATGAATTAAAATTTGAACTCCTAGAGGATGACAATCCACTTGGACAAGCGACCTTGTAGAAGGCGGCGACTCAAAAGGTACCGCATAGGGTTGGAATCGGCCACTACTCAAGTGTGTTTGTGATAATGTAATGGCACAAATTTTGGGCCGAGAATACAATGGCAAGGGACATATTTTATTCAGTTGATTATCATAGGGAGGGACAAGTTAGATTCTGATTAACGTAGTAAATCATGTGCTCTTGACGAGCATCGGCTTCCTAGACCAAAAGTCCAGCGATGGCGTTTTCGGAGGTCGACGCATAAAGGATGAAGTCCTTGGTGACGTTAGGTGTATATAGTAATGGGGCAGAAGCAAGAGCTTAATTCAATGCATCAAACACATCTTGTGCATGGTGATCATTTACACCAAAATATTACACTATTTATCCATGTGTTAACCCTTTTCCTAATCCCCAAATTTCTCTCTGCTAAACTGGATTGCTGCTGAGGTTTTTTCTACCTTTTTTCACTCTATTGGAAGGCCGATGCTCTTTCCTTTCATGCTAAGTGCACTGATGGTGCTTTTCCCTATCATGCTAGGTGCACCGCTATCAGCACTCTATCTCCCACTACTAGGTGCTCCAATGGTGCTTTTTCCCTTTTTGGAAGGTGCGTCGGTGGCATTTTGAGGGAAAAAATAGAGCTTCGAGACCCTTCTCGAAGGTGGATGAGGTGGATGTCTATCCCTATCATTTAGGTGAGGTGGCATTCATTTCCTAACCTATAAGGAAGATCCCTTATATCCCTCCTCCTAATCCTCATCCTATTCTATCGCTTTCTCCTTATAAAGTAAACCCTCTCTCCATTTGGAGGGGAGGAAGGACTATGGTACTATTATGCTGGTGGAATTTCTAGGTGATCCCTATCATCCTTTGGAGGCTTGGTTTGGATTGTTGGATGAAATATTGCAGCATTAAGGTTGGGTTGTGATGTTCTTTCTCATTGTAATTCTATGTATCTCCTTGATTACATTAATACAAATCTCTTTCCATAAACGTTATTGTGTTCATAATGTTTAGAGCTTTCTTCCTTAACTATTAGCTTAGATCAATTATATGTTTGGATACGCATATGTTGTTTGCTTGTTTCCACTTGCTTGACAGGGTTTTGTAGTTGAAGATTTGAATATTATAGAGCTTCGATCAACAAAGATTGAAGAGAATCTGCATATTTCAGGTAAGTGATCTATCTGTTATCTTGCATTTCTGTTTGATCTAGGAAAGTAGATTGTATTCTGTATTTGATTTGTTCTATATTCACTTGGACTAGGGAGATCTGGCTTGATTCTAATTGAGTAGATTTATCTGGTAACATGATCCCAAACAAATGGGATGTTGGTACAAAGCAGATGCAAGAAACCATGGTGTTTTGTCACATATTCCGGTATGAAGAGGTGAAGGAAGTTAGCCTTGCCTTAGAGACTCTAAAATTGGTGCAAAGTCTGTGGTGAGGGTAGTTCAAGAATTGCTTGAACTTTAAGAGGGTCAACTACAATCCCTTTATCGGAAATAATGAACCTAAGCATATGTCCTAATGGGACACAAAATACACACTTGAGAGGGTTCAAGCAGATTTTGTACTTGCGACATCATAGGAATACTTGTCACAAGTTGTCTAAGTGTTGTGAGTGTTTCTGTGACCAAGTTGTAAGGTCATCTAGATAGACCAATAAAATGTGGACAAGGTCATGGAAACAGTATGTCATGGTGGGCTGGAAAGTGGCTCCATCATTTTTGATTCCAAAGGGAATCACACAATATGAAAATGTTCCCCAAGGGGTTGTAAACGTAGTCTTGTATCGATCTTCCTTCCAGGTCTGAATTTGGCTGTATCTGAAAAAACTGTCCATGAAGGGAAATACCTCATGTCTGCCACATGCGTCAATGATTTGGTCAATAAAAGGAGTTGGAAGTTGTCCTTGGGACATGCCAAATTAAAATCATATAAATCTGTACAGACATGGACGGTACCCTTTTTTTATTCATAGGAAACGGATTCGAAACCCAAGTGGTCTATGCAATGGGGTAAATGAATCTTGTTGTGTGTAGCTTCTCAATCTCTTCCTTGACTGTGACGGCCTTTGAAGGGTGAATGGGTCATAGTTTCTGACACATAGGCACCACATAAGGCCATGTATCAATGTGATGTTCCATGATGGATGGATCCAATCTGGGCATCTTGGTGTAGGACTAGGCAAAGATGTCATAAAATTCTTGAAAAAGTGCTTTGTAAGAAGCAACTTCCTGAGGGCAGCATGATGTTTCAAGTCTGATTTCTTCAACAACCTCTGGTTTGGTTGAGATATTGACCTTAATTGTGGGTGAAATGTTGGCCATATTTCCTTCTTCAAAGGAGTCGAGGGGCAGAATGGGGTTGTTGAACCAATCTACCTTGCCATGGATGAAATCCTTGGTCTCGACTGAATATTGATCTGATGTTGACGAAGGTTCTCCGGGGATGAAGAATGAACAATGGTGCATATCATCCCATCAGTATTCAGGAGTGGACAAGGCTTCATGTATCTCCTCATCGTTGTTGAAACAATGATTAGATAGATTCGAGGGATCCTTGATGGTGGTGGAGATGAAAGGATCGGTGGAGATTGACACCATGTAAATGGTTGTGGCATTGGAGGAGGAAACCGACGGGTGAACCTCCTCAATTACAGTGATATCAAAATCATGGGAGTGATTTCAAAGATCATGAAGAATAAACTGAGACTCATCCAAATCCAGGAAATGGCATGAATAATGGCTATAAAGACCGAAAATTGCACATGAATGGTTGGTCCTCAAAGATTTGTTCTTAGTCTCTAGTGGAGTTGAGATGTTGACTAATGGAAGGAATTTGGTTGTATCCATGGAATCTATGTCTATGCATAGGATCGGTATCTCTGGGAAGTTCTGGGTTGCATGTCTATGGACATCGCACAAAGCGAAAGGTGGGGTTGGATGAGGCTCAACAACTACTTTGGTGGTTTTTCCCAAGCCTTCTTTGGGGGAGACGGGGTTGGTGTAGTAATGGAAGGTGTTTTTGGTGGGCCAGGAGGAGGGCGTGATGCCGTCTCAATAGGTTGGACCAGGGTTAGCACAACTTGGGGCATTGGAGGTGGGGTGGGTGGGTCAAGGTACCACATAGGAATCCCCATTGTAAATTTTGGTAAATTTAAAGTATCCATAAAAGGATTACTCATGATGTTAGCTGGTGGGAAAAGGAAGGGAATTGTATGGATTGGGAGTGAGCCCCAATAATTCCCTAATGCTGCATTTGAGGTTGTGGTGTGGGTGGAATGGTGCTGGATGAAAGGATATGCAAATCATTTTTGTCAGTCGGCTCTGGTGGAGGAGGTAAATATGGGAAGGAACCCTTCGGAGATATGTTGGTGAATAATCCCATGCCTAATGCTAACAAGGAAGGGGTGGATACATTGTCGATGGAGGTATCAATGGTGGGGATGACATGGTCTAGTGTGGCCAACCCCTGCGGATCATAGTAAGTTAGTTGATCTACTGTCACGATCTTCCCATCATGAGGGAACATTATAAGTTGAAAGACGGTGGATGCCACCGCTCTCATGGAATACATGTAACTACGTCTAAGAAGGAGGTTATAATCAAGTTGAGCATTGAAAACTTCTATGTCAATTAGAACTGTCTTACTGGCTAAGGATATAGGGACATTCAAAAGAATTCCTTGGGATTTAGTAAAGCAACTGTCAAAGACATGAAGGGAAGTGGTCAACAATTGGAGGGTAGGGGACCCGAGTTTCTGCCAAAAAAAATGTCGACATGACACAAGTGGATTCCCCTTCATCAAGGATACATCGATGTAAGACCAAATTCTGAATTGAGACCAAAATATGGAAGGAAATGGTAGATGGAATTTTTGGCTCTCCTTGATCAATATCGAATGTGATTACTTTGGAATCGAAGGGATCCACGACACCTAGTGCAGATAGCAATGCTTTCTGCTGCGGTGGGAATGTTTTGAGTACATCAAGAGCGGACATGGTTGTAGGTGATTGAGCCAAGTCATCAAAGATATTGTAATTCAAGGAAGCTCTATAAGTGGCATTGTTGGTGATACGCCACATGGGAAACCATGGACCTATGGCCGCCCCATCATTGGGAGGGGGTAGGCAGGTGGAGGGGCATATTGAAAGTGCTAGAGGTGGATGTTGCTGATGGGTCAATGGTTTCCATGGTGGACCCATACTGGTTATGTCTAGTCTAGAGGTTCACCTCTTCAGTTGACAGTGTCATTAGGTGATGGTTACTAGTCTCCTTAAGTGGAGTTGCGGCAGGTGTTGCAGGAGCAAGTGGGGGCAGGGGTGCATTCGTAACAATTCCTTGGAGTGCCAATGGGTTTTGGAGCACCATAGGTGAAGGGCCTGGTGGCCCTGGGCTGGGATGAGCCTGTGCTACCATAGTAGTGTCTCGTTGAGATTAATTCTGGAGAAACAGCTTGACATGGTCCATATGCAGGCATTCATGTGTATAGTGACCGTAGACGTTGCATAATTTACACTGATAATTAGTCTGTAATGGAGAGGTTCATCCCGGTCGATTAGGCTATTGGGTGTTTCACATCAGTGAGTTAGCATCATTGTTTTTAGGAGGATTAGGTTGTTGTATGCCTCCTTGTGGTTGGTTGTTACCTCAGTTCCTTGCCCAATTTTTCTTACCCTGCCCATGTTGGTTATTGGGGGCAGGTTTGTTGGGAAGATTTTGTTGCGCAAAAACTTGTCCCGAGCAAGTTGGAGGAGAGGGGGAAGGGGCCAGAGTGGCTTGCATAGGTGGTGCATAGTAGGTTTGAGGAGCTGGGGGAGATACAAGCCTGGTCACTGGTCTCGAGTACGGTTGAGCTGACCAAGTGGGTGCATGGGTGTGATCACTTGGTGCGGGTTGTGCATAGGAAGTTGTGGCTCCAAATTGGGCCATCATCCTTGAGTAAGAAAGCATCTGGTTTGGTTTCACAACAATAGGGGTGTTTCTAGCGTGTGGTGGTATCATAAGGGGTGTCGTATAGTACCATGGGTGTTGGAAGATAGAACCGATGACACCATCCGTAGCATGGGATTCCCCCGATGCATCATGTTCAAAGGTGTCAGCACGGGGAGCATCTGGTATGATGGTGTATAGGTATCTAGACTGAGCATATATTAGATCAAGCTTTTGGGCCTTTAAAATGGCCTCTTCATTAGATTTGGGGAATTCAGAGGTGATATCCTTGGCTATGGGTGGTAGCAAGGTATTCAGAACCAATCAAGGAAGATCATGTCATCAATTTGGATCTTGCAAAGGCTGCATCATCCTCACCACACATTGATGTGGTTAGTGATGTGTGTAGTAGTATTATGATGGCAAGATAACAACATCTTCACACCTTCATCATAGTGGGCCAAAAGTTGAAATTATTGGAGGAACATGAACGCTAGCGAAGTAAAATTAGGGTAAGAGGCTTGAGGTAGTTCGATATACCATTTTGCTACAGCACCTGTGAGTGTGCGTTGGAATAATCTTAGTCTGATCGAGTCATCTACAATGTTGTTTGAAAAGAACCATAGGTGAAAATGACATAATGTGGTTTTAGGGGCACTCATCGGCCTTTCCTTCAAGCTCGGAATGTCCGAAGGAAGCTTAGTTGGCATGGGAGGAAAATGGGGTTGGTGACTGATCGGGTCATTTGTTAACTGAGCCAAATCCGACAAGTTAAGATGAGCCATGAATCATAGGTTGGACCTGAGGTTGGCTCAGGGAGGACCGACAATGGTGCCGGAGTTGGCAGGAGTATTATGTCCCTGCGTGACTAGGGGAACCTGAGGTTGGCCTCCCACAACTGGGATCATTGGAATGACCGCGGAAGGGACACTACCCCCAGGTATATATGATGGTACCGTTAGAATTGTAGGAGTTGGAGTGGGGCTGCCACTAATGGGTATCATTCCTACTACAAAAAGCACAGTGGTGTCAGGACCACTGACCAAGATATTGGTAATGATGTGCGGCAGGGACATGGTTCCACTACCGCTCACCCCTCCAAAGAAGGGATCAAGGTTTGTGACGGCCATGGGGCTAGATAGTGTGGTGAACAGGTTCGGCTCAGATTTATAGGAATCTGGGTTAGAATCAGAGGCCATGTGGCCTTCTGAAGCTGATGAAGGTTTTTAAGGAGGGCCTTGACGGTGATGGTCTAAAGGCCCAAACTGAGTGGAGTACCCCCTAAGTTGTGAGGAAGAACATGGTGGATCAATGGTGGCTTGTGGTAGTATATGGTAATGAAATTTTGGACCATGGTTTAAAATGGATTCCTATTGGTTCATAGGTGGTCACTGAACCACCAAGGCTACCGAAAGACAACACTTTGGATTTTTCCTCACAAGGGTGTATCTAGTCAATCGGAAGCAATCATTTCCCATTTCGCTTACCAATTCCTCTCATTGGCCAGCTACTTTGGGGTTCCTGAGGAATTGTAAATGCAACGAATAATGAGATGGGGGCATGATTTTCCTAAGGATAAGGGGGTGGGATTGTTAACCTTGAGCCATTTTGGGGAAAATCCATGTGTCATGGGGAGAACCCATCAGAACTATCAACTACCCTCTTTCTTTCCTTCTCTTCCCAAGAATTTATTCTACAAGAAGGTGGATGAGGTAGTTATTGCTGGAAGGGGAATATTATGGGAAATTTTGAATTGGGTAGAGCACCTAGTCCTAGAAATTCATGTTTTTCTTGCATGGAAAAGAAAACACCAAAACCGTATGCCAGTGTTGACCCACGTGTTCACGTTTTGGATTTATTCTCACATTTTGAGAGCTATGGGACATTCGGGCTCATTATCCATCTCCATTCTCCATTCAGGGGAATCTCTTCAGTAGCTAAGCTCTTCCTATGTGTATCCTTCATGTTCTATGAGTGTTTAGTGACATTGTGGTAGCAGCGGAGCTCTACCTATGTATATCCTTCGCATTCTGTGAATGTCTTTCCCTTGGAAAGAATGTGATTGCTACGTTGTAGTGTTGTCTGAGACTATAGAGTGTATGAGACCATAGTACTCATGTTCCAGAGTAAACCTGTGTTGTAGAGTCTCCCTGTGGTTGTTGTGTTGTGAACCCTCGTTTGGGTTTGAACTATGTAGAAGACTTAGGAATGGGAGAGATGTAGAATGTGCTTGATAACCTAGTGTGGAACCTCACAACAAGATAAGAGTGGCTAGTGAAACTGCTATGCACATCCTGAAGAGCACTAGAATGGAAGGTGTATCCTAAGGTACTGTGGAGTAGAGAAGGGGACACTTCCTTGTGTTGGGTTTGTAGGTAGTAGGGAAGCCAGGCCAGATAGATCTTGTGAAGGTGTTCTTAGCTCTGCAGATGAGCTCACTATCTTAGCATTTCTTCCTGCCCATTTCCTTAGAATCCTGATAAACCCAACTGGAAGGATGGCTTGGCTAGTATCCTGATAAACCCATCAGTTGGCTTGGATGTGTCTTGTTGTGCTTGACCTAGTAAGTAACCTTTATCTAGACAGTCTGATAAATCCAATTGTGAATGCTGGCTTGGCTAGTTAGCCTGATAAACCCAGCAGTGAGATGGCTTGACTATGAACAATTTGATAAACCCATCTGTTGGATTGAATGGTCCTTGAAGGTGAATGTTGGCTTCACTATGTACAGTCTGTGAACCCAACTGTAAGATGGCTTAGCTAAGTAGCCTATGAAACCCATCTGTTGGGATTTTTTCCCTTATAGGATGATAAACCCAATCATGTTGGCTTGGCTCAGTGTTATTGCGCCTTGGCTATGTATGAGTCTACTAGTGTTCCCTTATTCTTTGAGGAAATCATGCCCAACACGGGGGTGGTAGTGTTGCTGAGAGGCTGAGGAGCACATTGGCCTATCATTGGGTGGGATGTTGCAGTGACATAGCTAGTTGTGGGACAAGTTCTGTTCAATATAAGTGTTCTTGTCTATGTTATTATGTTATTGTCTGCAATTGTATTCTTGTTTTGTGAATTTCTTGATGGAATGAGATGAACATATTGATGTGGTTGAATTGATGCATTGTTCCTTTGAATAACTGCAAGTATAGGCACCCATGTATTTTTTCCATCAATGCATTTTGAACTAAGTTGGAGGGTAGATTGGATAGGTCGGTAATGGCCTCAATGATCAGATTGATCCAAGAATTCAGTGGAAAATCTAAGTTTTCTACTAGAAATCCTCTGTTGCACAAATTTGTAGGTTTGCGGCATGCGGGATGCGGAATACCATTTCGCATATTTTGGTTTCTGCAGATTTCCTTCCCCAAATTCCTCTCCGCAACTTGCGGGATGCGGGATCACAGTGTCGCAATTTCCATAATTCCCAATCCTACAAGTCAAAGTTTCTCAGCCGTCGATCTTTGCGGGATGATTCTCTACCAGCGATCTGTTTCCGATGCGGGATGTGGACTGTGGGAAGTGAGATCACAAATTTCATAACTTCCGACACTGCAAATCGAGATTTCCACACCATTGATTTTTTTCGGGTGGATTTTGAACCGTTGATTTGGTTCCAGTCTGCGAGATTATTTGGGATCATTGATTTCCATCGTGTCTTCTCTCCATCATCTAATTCCATCTAAGATCTTTCTTTGCAGATCATCAAATTGATCAATGGAAGACGGGAGGGAGCATGACAATGTTGGAAATGTCGAGATATGGTCATGACAATGCCCTATGTTTTGATGAGTAGTACAGGCTCTTGATGAAATTTTTAATTCCGCAATGAGAATGGGGTATGGGGACGCTACAATGTGATATCAAAGCTGTGGGTTGCAGGATTGGCCCTGGATGGGCCAGAGATCAGTCAAGAATACCTTCTAATACCAACTTATAGTACACTACAGTGTGGTATCCAAGCTGTTGGTTATAGCATTGGGCCTAGATAGGCTAGGTGACAATAAGTAAATGGTTTTGATTTTGAATTACTATGTGTCTAGCAAATGGTGTTGATAACACATTTTGGAGATTCATAGTATATTTTGGAAAGGTAAGTTGTGGTGCATCCATGAGAACCCATGACGGATATGATGCTTAGGACTCCTACGAGTGTGCACAAGATGCCATAGGGGTAAAATGTCTGGATTGGAAATGATGACATAGATTCTAATGGAAGGAGATTCCAAGAGATGCCACCAGACATTGTAGCCACCATGAAAAGCCTGATTAAAGCTCAGGAAGAGAAACATCAGTTGAATGCTGCTATGTTGCAGAGTTTGAAAGACTTGCAAAGAAAGATGAACTCTATACATAGTATAGTAAAACCCGAAGACAGTAAGAGCAGCACCAAAAGAAGAAGAAGGACTTCTAGTAAATCATCTGACTCTGAAGAATCAAGTGGGGATTCAAGCTCTTCTTCTCGCAAGGGAAAGAGAAAGAGGCACCATAGAGAATTCTCTCGGGATGAATTTTAGAAGGATAAACCTCCTACATTTTATGGCGAGGTAAAAACTGAACAAGAAGCTGAAGCTTGGCTTCTTGGGATAAAGAAGTACTTCCAAGTTCAGGATTATTCGGGGAACATGAAGGAAAGGGTTTCCATATTCAGTTTGAATGGAAGGGCATCCATTTGGTGGGATCACTTCAAGCAAGTAAGGAAGATTAGTGAAAGAAGACTTAAGTGGAAATGGTTCCAGAAGTATTTCAAGAAAAAATACCTCTCTGACAGGTACTATGATGACAAGATCAAGGAATTCGATGAGATGATATTGGGACAACATACCATGGAAGAGTATGCAAATAAGTTCCTAGAATTTCTAAGGTATGTAAGGTACATCAAAGATAAAAAAGTGAAAATCCAGCGTTTCTTGAGTGGATTGCCTCAATCTTACAAAGACAAAATCGAGTTTTATGAACCTAGAACTCTTGATGAAGCAATTAGGAAAGCTAAGTATTGTTATGAGCAAAGAAAAGGGAAACTTGATTATTAGAAGACATGGAAGGACAAGAAGAATGAGAATTCTGACCAAAGGAAGAAAGGTTTCAAACCTTCTAACTTCATAAATCAGTAGAAGCAGCCTTTCCAAGTGGGAAAGTAGCTAGCTAGAGTGGTGGGAGAAAAGCTAAGAGATCCACAACAAATCAGAGAACCACTCCAATGTTGGATATGTGGAGGACCCCACATGCGCAGGAATTGTCCACTTGAGAATGAGAGTGCAAGGCCAGCTTACAACATTCAAGAGGCAGAAACAGTGGTTCAAGTGGCAAGGATCATCCCTAGGATTTATACATCACTGGAGGACCGCCAGGAAGATCACCAATCAACTATGG
Source organism: Pseudotsuga menziesii (assembly GCA_001517045.1). NCBI lineage: Eukaryota > Viridiplantae > Streptophyta > Pinopsida > Pinales > Pinaceae > Pseudotsuga > Pseudotsuga menziesii. The sequence goes on from LPNX010475553.1 coordinate 20,701, forward strand.
TTGAAGTTGTAGGTAAGATTGCTAAGCACTCTATTTCTATTTTGATTGACCCTAATTCTACTCACATTTACATTACTCCTAGAGTAGTGGATATTTGTGCCCTTAAGTAAGTAAAGCATAGAAAATCTTGGTTAGTTCAGCTAGCCACTGGAACTAAGAGGAAGGTTAGCGAAGTGGTGGAGAAATTTCCCTTGGTTATGAATGGATTGGTCACTTGTGTATATTTGAATGTTCTACCACTTGGTTCCTATGATGTTCTCATTGGAATGGATTGGTTAAAAGCTCACAGAGTAAAGCTTGATTGTTATAATAATGATTTTGAGTACTTGGATGAAGAAGGCAACTCAAGGATGGTCAAAGGCATTCCAAAGGTGATTTATGTGAGGCAAGTTTCAGCAGTGCAGTTGAAGAAGTTATGTAGGAAATGTTTCCAGTTATATGCAGCTCATATTTTGAAGGCACCAGAGAATGAAACTCCTAGGTTGGAGGAATTTCATGTGTTGCAGGAATTCAGCGATGTTTTTCCTGATGAGATTCCAAGGCTTCCTCCAAAGAGGGACATTAATTTCACAATTGAAATTATTCCAAGAGCAATACCAGTTTCTAAGACACCCTATAGAATGAGTGCACTAGAAATGCTAGAGCTGAAGATGCAACTGCAAGAGTTGTTGGAGAAGAAGTATATTGGACCCAACATGTCTCCTTGGGGAGCACCAGTTCTATTTGTAAAGAAAAAAGATGGTACACTTAGATTGTGTATTGATTAGAGACAGCTGAACAAATTCACAGTAAATAATAAGTATCCTTTTCCTAATATTGATGACCTCTTTGATCAAATGAGAGGAGCAAGGGTATTTTCCAAGATTGACTTGACGTTGGGTTACCATCAGGTGAGAATCAAGGATGAATACAATCATAAGACAACCTTCAGAACAAGTTATGCGCATTATGAATTTGTAGTGGTACCATTTGGTCTCACAAATGCACCAGCTACATTTATGTGCCTTAGGAATAGTGTCTTCAGCGGGTATTTGGAAAAGTTTGTTCTTGTTTTCCTTGATCACATTCTTGTTTATTCTAAGAATGAGGAAGAACATGAAGAGCATTTGAGATTGACATTGCAATTGCTTAGGGAGAATCGGTTGTATGCAAACCTGAGCAAGTGTGACTTCTATAGAGATAGAATTCAGTATATTGGTCACATTATCTCAGAAGAGGGTATATCTATTGACCTTCAAAAGATTGAAGTCATTATGAATTGGCCTACTCCAAGAAATGTGACTGATGTGAGATCTTTTATGGGACTTGCATGATACTACAAGAGATTCATTGAGGTTTTCTCTAAGGTTGCACATGCCATCACTTCTTTGCAAAATAAGGGGATAAACTTTGAATGGACAGTGAAGTGTCAAGAAAGATTCCAGCGATTGAAGAATGTTCTCACCAATGCACTGGTTCTGAAAGTTCCAGACCCAGAGAAAGATTTTGTGGTGTGTACCAATGCATGTGGTCAAGGACTTGGAGGAGTCCTTATGCAAGACAACCACGTTATATGTTATGAGTCAAGAAAGTTGAAGGATCATGAGAAGAACTATGCTACTCATGATTTGGAACTTTCAGCCATAGTACATGATCTCAAGATGTGGAGGCATTACTTGATGGGAAGAATATTTGAGTTAAGAATAGACCATTGTGGTCTGAAGTATTTATTTGATCAGCCTACTCTAAATGCTAGGCAAGCCAGATGGCTAGAGTTTTTATGTGAGTTTGACTTTGAGATCAAGCACATAAAGGGGAAAGAGAATAAGGTAGTTGATGCACTCAATAGGAAGGTGCAGGAAATGCATGTGGCATCTCTTAGTATTTGCCAATCAAATCTGAGGTAGCAGATTGTTAATCATACTACTAGAGATGAAATGTAAGTGCAAGTAAAAGACAAATAGTAGCAACGAAGTCTTGAGAAAAGATGTGAGGGATATAAATTGTAAGAAGATGGATTTCTTACTTATAAAGGAAGAATTTACCTTCCAAAGGTAGCATATTTGAGGAGAGTTGTTATGGATGAGATCCATCAAGCTCCATATTTGTTGTTGTAATTGTAACTTCGGAATGTATTCACTTGTATATCTTATGTATTGTACCCCGATGTTTATTCTGGGAAGTGTTTGTAATGTAATTGAGTCANAGATTCTATAATGTAAACAATTCATGTCAAGTCATTGTGGATAACCCTCCTATTGATCAAGGTTAAAGTCCCTGCAGTTCTGGGGCCCTAGGGTTATTATACTCTCCTAGAGAAGTCGGCCCTAGTGAGTTATTGTCAAGTCGGTAATTAGTATAAATAGAGAGTGATCCTCTCTATTTATCACACATTCACTCACACTCAATTATAGCACATAAATGAGAGAGAAGAAGTTGCTAGGACAAGAGAGAGAGAGAGACTATTGTTGTTGGGATATCATCTTACTGTTTTGGGGTTTTAAATTTGGTGTTGATTCTATCTCTGAGGAAGTTGCAGGGTTTTCTCCTTTATGGTTTCCCCAAGGAAAACCTTTGTGTTCATTGTCTCTTATGTTTGATTGATGTGCTTATTATTCTCTCAGTTAAAGATCCTAAGATAATGCTAGCTTAAATGATAAAAATATAACTTGGTATTAGAGCTAACCTGAGAAGAAGACACTATGCATCTGCGGAAACTAGGGCTTCCTACTTTTTGGATCTGTCTCCATATATTTTCAGCAAAAGAAGGTTCGGATGACTCTCCTCTCTAGGGCGCATCTTTCTATCGAAGCAAAATCTAATTCTGAGCATTTTCTGTTTTTGACCCAACACTGCTACCGAAAATTAGGGCTTTCCACAGAAGTGGAGTTTTTGAGTCATCCCAGCCCTAGATTGATCTCCTCCTCAAAATTGAAGTTTAGAGATCAAGATCAAATCTTTTGGTTGGACATAACTACGGGAAATTTAAACCCTAATATGCTCCTGAACCAGCTCTACAGAATTTCAACTCCAGATCCAAATCCGACATCTTAACCTGGTAAGATGTAAACTTTTGTATTTCCATTTGAGGTTCTCAGTTAAGATGTCTCATCATACCAAGCTTGATGCAAATCTTAAGGGAGCTGATAACTTTCAGGCCTAGAAGTATAGGATCTCCCTGGTCCTAGAAGAAAATGAGTTGGACTCCTACATCAATGAGGAGGTTCCAGTTCTAGAGGGAGATGAGGCTAAGGCCTTACACAAGAATAAATTGGTCATGGCTAAGAGGATTATTGCTGATTCAATCAAGGATCACCTCATACCATAGGTGTCCTCCCTAAAGACACCTAAATCTATGTTTGATTCCCTGACCAAACTATTTGAAGGAAAGAACTTAAACCGAAAGATGACCTTAAGGAAGCAATTGAATAATGTGAGGATCCAGAATGCAAAGACCATTCATTCATACTTCACAAGGGTCTCCTAGATCAAAGAATAACTTGAAGTAGTGGATGAAGAAGTGGAGAATGTAGAGATTGTAATGACCACCTTGAATGGTCTCCCTAGGACATGGGACTCTTTCATTCAAGGGATCTGTTCCGAAAAGTTGCTAGTCAAGTTTAGCAAACTATGGGAAGAATGCTCTCAAGAAGAAGCTCGGATAGAAGCTCGAGAAGAAAATATGGAAAGTGAAGATCAAGCTCTCACAGTACAATCCAAGAAGAGGAAAACAAATCATCATCAAGGTAAGCACTTTCATCCCAAAATAACTAACAAGAATCTACCTAAATTCAGATGCTATACATGTAATGAAAGAGGACACTATGCTAGAGATTGTCCTAAGAACAAAAATAGCTCCATCAAGAACAAAGGGAACAAAAGAAGAAATCATGCTCATGATAAAGAAGATGATGAACCTTCCACAAAGATAATCAAACAAGAAAGTGATGATTCTTCAAGTGATGAAGAATATGTCTTGATTTCCACTCTCACCGGAAACATTACACATGGAAGCAATGATTGGCTTATAGATAGTGGGGCTTCCAAACATATGCCATGATTCAAACAATCCTTTGTGAAACTATCAAAACATGAATCACCCCACAAGGTGAAACTTGGAGATGACTACCAGTATTCAACAAAAGGTAGTGGGGAATCCTCCTATAAACTAGACTCTAGAAAGTCTATGACGATGAAGCATGTATTGTTTGTACCAAGACTAAAGAAGAACCTCCTCTCCATATCTGCATTAGATGCAAAAGGCATAAGGGTTGCATTTCTAAGATGGTTGAGTTCTCATGTGGCCAAAGGGAAAGACTATTGATGATGCAGTAGTAATTGGGGAACAAGAGGGAGGTCTATACAAATTGAAGGGACATCTAGAACAAGCCTTGATCCATGACAAAGCAGATCCAGATGAACTTTGGCATAGAAGGCTTGCACATGTGCACTACAGAGCACTACCTCTTGCAAGAAAAGATGTTGAAGGACTTCTAGAAATCTAGTCAAAACATGACAGTGTTTGCAAAGGATGTGTGAAAGGAAAAAATACAAAGAAGACATTTCCAAGTAGTGAGAGCAAGGAAAAAGGAATCTTGGAAATCATTCACTACGATGTATGCAGTCCGATGTCATCCAGTTCATTAAGCGGGTATGTATACTATGTTTCTTTTATTGATGATTTTTCTAGAAAGACATGGATATACTTTATGAAGAACAAATATGAAGTATTCAGTAAATTCAAGGAATTCAAAGCCTTGATCGAGAACCACACTGAAAATAAGATCAAGACCCTTTGATCAGATAATGGTGGAGAATTCACATCAAATGAATTCAAAGAGTTATGCAAAGATTCAGGGATTAAGAGGGAGTTATCCATTCCATATAATCCATAATAGAATGGGGTTGCAGAAAGGAAGAATAGAACGATCATGGAAGTTGCAAGAGAAATGCTTCATGATCAAGATCTTCCCATGCATATATGGGTAGAAGCTGCTATAACAACAGTGTATGTACAAAACCATACTCCACATAGATTACTTGAGAACAAAACACCTGAAGAAGTATTTTTCGGCAAGAAACCAAGAGGTCAGCCATATTAGAATATTCAGCTGTCTAGTGTACATACACATTTCGAAAGAAATAAGGACAAAGTTATATCCTTCAAGAAAGAAGGGTATATTTGTTAGATATTCTGAAAAATCAAAGTCTTACACAATATACTTCCCAGGATTCAAGAAAATTGACGTCAGCAGAGACATAACATTTGACGAAGACTCAACTTACAACAAATCCAGAAAGAGACTTGCTGAAGATCCTGAAGAAACAGAAGCACCCAGAATTCATGAATCAACCATGAACGAAGAAATTCAAGAAGAAGATCGAGAATTAGAAGAACCTCAAGAACCTATAGATCCACCTTAGGAGAAGAATCCTCACAAGAGCAAACCTGCTTGGGTACGAGAAGCTATCCAAGGTGCAAAAAGATATGGGACTCCAGAAGAAAATCACAGAGAAAGGAAAAGAACCAAGTCCTGCTTCGATTATGTAGCCTTATTATGTGACTTCATCGATAAAGAACCTTCCAACTATGAAGAAGCGTTAGAAAGGAAAGAATGGAAGGATGCTATGATCGAAGAGTATCAATCGATCACAAAGAATGATGTCTGGGATGTTGTCCCTAGACCAAAGGGGAATTCTACTATAGCTTCCAAATGGATCTACAAGATCAAGCATGCTGTAGACAGTAGCATAGAGAAATATAAAGCAATATTTGTGGCTCACTTCTTCTCCCATAAAGAAGGAATAGATTATGAAGAAACTTTTGCACCTGTAGCTAGATACACTTCCATCAGATCAGTACTTGCTCTGGTTGCAGTAATGAAATGGAAGATACAACAAATGGATGTCAAGACTGCTTTCTTGAATAGTGTAGTGGAAGAGGAAGTGTATGTGGAGTAGCCACTCAGTTTTGAGACACATGACAGGGAGTCTCATGTCTGTAAATTTAAGAAATCCTTGTATGGTTTAAAACAGGCACCCAGGACATGGTACGGAAAAATTGACAGCTTTCTATCCAGTTTGGGCTTTACCAAGAGTAAAGAAGATTCCAACCTTTACTACAAGGTTGAAGATGGTAACCCAGTGATACTCCTACTATATGTAGATGATATATTTTTGATAGGTATGGATGGGTTGATTTCTCATATGAAGAGGAAGCTTACTACCAAGTTCAAAATGAAGGACTTGGATATGATGCACTATTTTCTAGGCATGGAGGTGTGGAAGAATTTGGATGGAATCTTCCTCGGACAAGGGAAGTATGCAATATAGATCTTGAAGAGGTTTAGGATGATGGACTGCAAGAATTGAGTGATGCTTTATCAGAAGCAGGTAATGCTACAATGTATCGTCAGATGATTGGGTCCTTGATGTACCTGATGAATACGAGACTAGATATTTGCTTTGATGTGAACACCTTGAGCCAGTTCCTAATAGATTCGAGACATGTTCACTTGATTTTTGCAAAGCATATTCTAAGGTACCTGAGGGGTACAGTTGATTATGGGCTCAAGTATGATGCGAATCGAAATATTAACCTAGAAGGTTATGTGGATTTGGATTGGGCGGGTAGTGCCATTGATAGGAAGGGAACTTTAGGGTGTTGCTTCAGTATGGGATCAGGTGTGATCTCTTGGTTTAGCAGGAAATAGTCTTGCGTGGCATTGAGTACAACTAAAGTAGAGTATGACATAGCTTGTTCAGCTAGTTGTGAGGTAGTATGGCTAAGGAAGCTAGTGTCTGATTTATTTGATCTCTAGTTAGATGCTACTTGTATATATTGCGACAACTAGAGTTATGAGAAGTTGTCATAGAACCTATTGTTCCATGACAAGTCGAAGCATATCGATATCAAATATCACTATATCAGGGATATGGTGTAGAGAGGAGTAGTGAAGCTCCAGTATGTTGCGACAAATGAACTGATAGATGATGTGTTGACTAAGCCATTGGCTAGAGTGAAGTTTGAGTACTTCAGGGAGAAGCTTGGTGTTCTCCAGATCAAGGTTCCCTCCAAGGGTAAGTGATGAGTCCTAAGATATTCTAAGGTGACTATGAGATGTGTTCTCACATGATCAGATATAAGCACTGAATTTCATTCTCTGAATGGCGACACCTGGTCAGTTACCAGGAATACTTAGTCTGGGACTGAGAGCCATTTGGACATGGTGAGAGGATTGGTTCCTTCCATGGTCATATGTAAGGGCTGAGCCATTCTATAATGGTGATAGGATTGGTTCCTTCCATGTCTGATGTGAGTGTTGAGCCATTCTGATGTGACTGTGGGATGTGTTCATCCCACATGATCAGATATAAGCACTGAATACCATTCTCTAGGAGAATGGAGGAACCTGTTCATTTACCAGGAATACTCAGTCTGGGACTAAGAGCCATTCTGATATGACTGCAGGATGTGTTCATCTCACATGATTAGATGTAAGTGCAGAGCCCTTCTAACATGGTTGATGTGTTCATCCCATGGTCAGACATAAGTGTCGATCCCTTCTGACATGGTTGATGTGTTCATCCCATGGTCAGATATAAGAGTTGAGCCCTTCTTACATGGTGATTGTTGTACAGGATTATACACCTAATAACCATAGGTCTGGGGTTACCAACATACTCAATTAACTTGCAGACAATTGACTCTAGAGTGCAATAAAGGAAATAGGAGGATGAGAAAGACTTACTCGATTAATGAAGGTTGATCCTTATTTGTCCTCTTTCGTTTTGTTTCACCTCCAAAGTCTTCAAGGTTGCTCCTCCTTCACCTGTCAAGAGTCAATCTTGTAGATCCAAGATGATTCATATATATATAAGCAGGTTAGATAAATCACATATAAAATGCAGAAACATAAACATGTATCAAACCAAGATACATGAAACACATATGGAAGAAGGATTGTCTTTATTAACAATAATGAGGAAGTTCAGATTACAACCCAATGCCTGAGACAAGGACTCCTCTGCAACCAAAGGATTTTGAGTTCCACTGCTCCAAAGACTTCTGTATAAACTCCACCAGCATAACTTTGCTCTCCAAGTATGTGTCTATCTATATTAAACACCCTCCTCAAGGCCTGTATTTATATGGATGAAATAAGACAGTTTCGAAGGTTGAGGAGGTTGAGATAGTTAAGGAGATTAAGGTAAATTGCTTAACTAATCTCAAGTAATCATGTGTTTTATTTTTAAATGTCAAAGATAGGCATCTGCAGGTATCAAGAAGAACAACTCGCGTATGATCCGTGACTTTCTATAAGAGCAACCCGCCGATACATCCATCTGCGACTTGCAAACACCAACACTCACGGATGATCCGTGAGTTGCATATGGATAGGGTCGTGGATATGTCTTGACATATCTAAAAAGGGAAAAGTAAACAACTAGATGGATAATGAATGTCATTTACAAGAAGCTCATCTATAGTGTTTTGGGCAAACCTCAATCCATATATGTCCTTTTGTGTGCCAACATGAGGGATGTCGGCACTCGGATGGAGAGGTGCCATTCAGGTGGATAACAGATGCCCCCTAATGTGTGAGGTCAAAGGGAAATGATGGTTGAAATACATTATAAAGGTTATCTTTGGAAAACTCAAAAATCCAATGGATTAGAGAGAGTACCTGAAACAAATACATAATAATGTCATATACAAAGTTACATCTGAGGATGTTATGTTCAATTTACTGGAACACTAGATCCTTTACAATATTTGAGTACATCATATAATACGGGTATAAAACCACGTATAGTACAAAGGTGGATCGAAGCCACAATATACAATAATGAGTCTTCAAAGATATGGAAGCTGTGTTATAGGAATAGAACATAATCTTGAACAACTTAGTCCATAGGTGAGGAAATAAGGTCTTCACAAAGGATCCCAAAGAACCAGTACAATCCAAGCCATGTGAATAAGGGTAAGCTGAAGTCGAACATGGAAAGGATTCAACAGTTTGTCAATCAATAGATGATAATCAACAACTAAAGAAAAGGAATTCACCAATGATGAAAGTGAATCCTGAGGTACCATCGTCAAAACTCTAGGTCTTCATCATCAGGAAGTGCTGAAACAAAACCATGCTGTGACAAGGAAGGAAATAGATCCTCCAATGGATCACAAGAGTGACTACGAACTGGGCAAAAAAATGGAGACACAAATAGAGAACAGGTGTAACAATGATGGGATCAGGCTATAGATCAGACATTGAGTAGAGTCCTGGAATAGTGAGCACAACACAGATATGACCCAAGGCAGCGTAGAACAACTAAACTTATCTGTCATGTAGGAGACATGATCAGATTCCCCAGGTATAATGGACAAGAGGACGAGTAAGAAACTCAAAGTGATAGCTGAACAAAAGTGAACACTGAAACATGGATATCGGAAAACAAGGAGTGCTATGTTCAAGGATGACATGCTACCATTACTAAAAACAAGAGAAAAATTCTTCCTTACCTTCCCTGTTAAATTTTAACGAGTCTAGGAAAGTCAACTCGGTTCCCTCTTCATTTTTTACCAAGCTTGAAGAGATGGGAAAATAATGCTTGATAGTGTCACTGATTCGTGGATTTAATGAGCCCGAACTAGTACATGCTCAACGGTGTTTTCATAGTTTAGAGAGTCTGAAAACTCCAAAGAATCCTCCAGGGGGGCCCTTTTTCATACAATTTAGTCTCCTGAGGCCAAAAAAGTATAAAACATACCAAAGAAGAACTCTCTTAACTTCCGAAGAAGAAAAGGTGCACCTTTTTCGTATTTAGTCAGGAAGGTCCAAAAAAGGTTAAATTACCACCTACCCAACGCTCCTTCAAAAGCAGCATATATCCTGAGTTTTACAAGTGTGAAGGAAGGCAAGATCACTTGGAAAGATCCATTTGATTATGAGAAATGGGGCTTACAACAATAAAGTCGATGCTTTGTTCTTTACGGTTTAACGAGCATGACAAAGACATAAAGTAAACTCGAAATCTTTTTCATTTTTTGGTCCAGAGCACAAAAAGAGAAAACTAAGCTCATACCAGGTGTTCCTTTTCTATAAGTTTAGTCCCTCAGCTCCGGAAAAGAGATAAACCTATGCTTGAGAATACTCTTCTCAATTCCGAAGAGAAGAGAGGGATCCTTTCTCGTATTATTCCACATGGTCCGAGAAAGAGATAACCTACCACCAATGTGGATGCCCATTCACATATTCTTAACGAGCCTGAATGGACAAGTTTACTCGGCAGTCAAGTCTATTTTGAGGAGTCAGACTTGGGCCTAAAGAAACTCAAAATCTTTCCCGTGAATTTTTAACGAGTCCGGAAAATTCAACTCGTGGCCTCCTTACTGTTTTTAACAAGCTCAAAGGAGAGCAAAAAGAATGCTCTAAATGTGAGGAGACGAGTGTCATAGATAGGAGAAACTAGTTCCAAGCGCAAGGAATAGACCTATGCATAATCCAAGGAAAGTGAGAAAGATAAGGACACTCGGGGAACGTCTCCTCAAGGTAAAAGGTGTCAAGTTGCAAAGGTAAAATGATACAAGGCTGAGCGATGATGAGAACAAAGATGAGGGCTTATACAACGAGCTAAAAGTGTGGAAGCCGACATCATGCTCATAAGCACGAGTAGGGCACATGCAAATGCAATTATGAATTGAACAACAAGGTGAGGCCAGTAAGCAGTTGTGAATCCAACTACAAATCATATCTCCAAGAAACAACAACATCATAATCATATTCAGAAGAAACGATCCGATGTGGGTCACTTTGGCAGAAACACATGTGACTTTTCTATCTTCTATAAAAGGTAAAGTCAAGGTAGAATCAATCGAAGAATATTCTATAGCACCAAGTCTCAAGGATTTACAATCAGTAAGATCAACCTCAGGAGGAGAGCAAAAATCAACAAGGGAGATAGAGTCTACAGGAACAAACTCAATATCACAGGAGTTGAAAAATTCATAAGAAAAATCAAACTCATTGGGATCACTGACTTGCTGTTCGAAGAAAGAGTCAAAAGACTCAACAAGACCAACATAAGAAGAAAGGTCAGGCTTACTAGGAAAATCAGGGTTAGACTTAGTCAAAACTGAACCAACATCCAAAAGAAGGTCAGACTGTATCAAAGACTCTAGGAAGACTTCATCCGAAGGAAGGAGATCATCCGAGATAAGACACATGTCTAAACTTTCAAATGGATCGACAGAGTGGAGATTAGGCCCCACAGTCTGTATAGGATGACTCACCCAGTCAACTGCTGGGACCAAGTCTCGAGAAGGTAAGCATGAAAGCAGAGGCTGCTTCTCAGTAGAAATTGAACACAAAGGACAAGAGGCCACATAGTTCACCTGTGGTGGGTTAGTGTCTATAGAAACACTGGGAATCAATAAAGGAAAGACCTAGTCTCTAGTTGGGTTAGGAGGCGGATCAAGAAAATCCAACTGATCGATAGTGACAATTTCTTCACCATGATTAAAGTACATCACACAAAAGAATGTTGACACCATATCTTGCATGGCATAGACATAATCATATCCAAGGAGCATATTGAAGTCCAAGGGGTCTTCTATCACCATGAAGTCAACTAAGACGGTCTTCCCACCCAAAGTAACAAGTGTTTGAGAAAGAATTCCCAAGGCTACACAAGTTCTTCTATCAAACGCCAGTAACTGACTAGCACCTGACACAAGGCTGGGAGATCCCATGCCTCGCCAAGCACGAGCATACAAGATACTAACTAAGGCTCCTTCATCAACAATACAACGAGAAATCGTATACTGTCCAACTTTGACCTTTATTTGGAAAGGTGCATCGAAAGGAAGACGCGGCTCAACTAGGCTATCCCAATCAAAGGAAGAAATCCGAGGGCTTGGTGGGGGTTAATCCGAAGCAAGTTCAGTTCCCCCTTGTTCAGTAAGTTCTGAATTGGCAATGAAGAAAATGTGACTAGTAGACACTTCACTCTCCAAAGGAAGAGTGGGATTTATCGATACTGAAATCAATTCAACCACTTCGTGAAAGTCACTCTTTGAAGGGAGAGTGGGATTGACCAAAGATGGAATTGGTTCAATAACATCAGGATCACTCTCTGAAAGAAGAGTGGGATCAACCAGATCTGAGAATGGTTTGACCACTTGATCAACCAAAGGTTGAGTGGGTTGTTGAGAAACTATAGGTTATTCAGGAGAAGGAAATTCTTGAGTCTCGGACCACACTCTTCACACCTCTGCAATAGCAGGGCACTGGTGAGTAAGATAATCTCCCTCGCATAGCTTACAAGGGAACTTAAGTTTGCACTTCAAACGACCAGTTTTCTCAACTATGTCAACATGACTAGCAGTGGCTGACTATTTGCTCTCAACATGACCTGCAGAGGATGAGAGTTTTCCCCCAGCATGAAGTACAGTGGCTGGGTGGCTGGTTCCAACCTGACTAAGAGAGGTTGGTTGTTGAAAAGATTCAGAATGTTCAAAAACGAGATGACCATGAATCCAAAATCTTCACACCCCCTCGATAGAAAGGCATTTATAAGTAAGGTGGTCTCCCTCACAAAGCTTACAAGGGAACTTGGGCTTGTGTTTTGAATGGGTAGTCTTTTCAACAGTGTCAACATGACTTGCAGTGGCTGGCGGATTGTCTTCAGCATGAACCATAGAGGCTGAAAGACTGCCCCCAGCATGTCTTACAGAGGCTGAGAGACTGGGTCCAACATGACTTGTAGAGGTTGGACGGGCACCAGCAACATAAACAACAGAGGCTGAGTGGTTAGGATCAACATGCTTTGCAGCAGTTGAGTGTGTGCCCCCAGCATGAACAACAGAGGCTAGGTGGATGGATCCAATGTAGCCTGTAGAGGTTGGATGGGGAGGTTCAACTTGAACATCAGAGGTTGAACGGGTGCCCTCAGCATGAACTACAGAGGCTAAGTGAATGGATACGACATGACCTGGAAAGGTTGGAAGGATCCCACCAGCATGAACAACAGAGGCTGGATGGTGAAGATCAAATTGACTTGCAGAGGTTGAGTGCTTAGATCCAACATGAGCTGCAGAGGTTGGATAGGTTCCCCCAGCATGAACCATAGAGGCTAGGTGATGAGGTTCAACTTGACTTGCAGAGGTTGAATGAGTGCCCCCTTGCTTATGTTCCTTCTTCCTATTCCTCCTTTTACTCCTTTTAGACTGTCGGTTACTAGTATCAATACTTTCACCACATGAGGTAGAAGGAGGAGGAGAATCAAATACAGGTGAAGGGGGAGCAGTGTTTTGATGCTCTTGATATAAGGAGCTTACTTGAGAAGCACTAGGAGCATTCAGGACAGTTGGAGTGGAAAACAACCACATCAGTAGCCCTAGGGTGAATCCAGAAAGATTCAGGGTGGCCATCAAGGGAACACCAACATTCCCAGTGAGAGGAATAGTACAAGGAGTTCTCACCATGGGGATCTCTTGGTTGGTGCTCAAAGGGGTTTTAGCCATAGTTTCAAACTAGGAGATAAAGTCTGAGGTTGATAGGAAACCAAAATTACAAAGCACACACCTAAAGGCCCACTAAGTACAGACAAACCACACAACACTCACTAAAAATTCCTAAAGTCAAACAGACAAATAGGTATAAGATATACTTTCCAGAAGAAAGTTGATAGACAGTTACTTGGCATCCCTGTAGATGTTCTTAGGAACAAGCAGAGGAATCACCCACCACCCTCCCACACTTTCTACCGAGGTTACCTTCCAAGCCCGTCCAAGGTCAACCAGAAATAGCCTTCTGGTGTACCTGTGTATGAACCCTAGATGTCAAAGAGAATAAAGGCTACCTTAACTATATTGACAATCTGGGGGGACAGTCGCAGGCCTGATTCGTATGCATGGGCAGGGTAGCTGAGCCTGAAACCCTGTCTAAGACAGGATCCCTAGATGCGTAAAAACCTTGGTCTATGCTTTGACAAGGAATCGGAGGGGTATCTCCTTAGTCCAAGTCTCCACGCGGCCTCGTGATTAACTCTCGTTTGAGAGGAGCTTCCCAGATACAATCAATGTAGAAAAGGATTTACCTAGTGATTGGCCAACTACGTCTGAAATTTAACACTTGTGGGGGGTTTAAAACTCCCTAATCCACAAGTCTAGCCTGAGATAGTTGGTGTATGACCCTATAAAATAAAACTTACTAATAATTTTTAAATTATATCATTTATTTTAAGGGCTATTTTTAGTCAGAGGTTAAATGGCATGAAACTTATGTGGTGTTTTGACTCAAAGTTGAAACAAAATGACTAAGAAAAGAGATATGAAATGCAAAAAGCAAAAACTATTCTCTTTATTTTTCAAATAGAAACTTGAAAACCACAAAAGAACAAATTCTTTTTATATTTTTAATCTTTTCAAAAACAATGATATGCCATGCAATCTAGACTAAAAACCTAATCTACATGCATATAAAGCAAACATGTGTTTTTGTATTTTTCCTTTATAAATGCAAAAGAAAAATCAGCCTATCAACTAATGCAATCAAGTAATGTAAGCAAAGCAAATAGACAACTACTCTACACCCCACAAACAAGCCCTGGGTTTCCCTAAAGTTAGATATCAACCTCACTTGAAAACAAGGCTTACAAAGGTAAACAAGCCAACAATTTTGGAATGAAGAAACTGAGCAAAAAAACTGATATAAACAAAAGTCAAGAAGTCCTAAGTATCAATCTAAAACTACAAACAGAGGCTGCTCAGTACCTTGTCCAACAAGGTCAAGCCAAAGAAGGAGGTGGGGGAGCAAGCAGCAAAAACAAGTATACGTTCTTTTTAATTTTCTTTTATAAATGAAAAAGAAAACTACCTACAAAACAAAGTATGCAGATAATAAGAACAAAGCAAAAGGAACTTTGCTATACAACCACCAAACAAACTCTAGAATTCCCTAAAGTCAGTATAAACCCTACTTGGAAGGAAGGCTTGCATAAGAGACAAGTCAACTACTTTGGCATGGTGAAGTTAACCAGCAAAAGAAGAAGGAAAGCAACACCAACAAGCTTCTGAAATCAAACAAAGATCACTGACATAGGCTGACCAGAAACATAAGACAAAAATAAAACCAAGCAAAGAAGGTGGGGAAAAGAGAAAAGAGCAAACCCTAATGCTATAAAAGCTTACCACAAAGATAAAGAACAAGCAACAAGGATGACACTAACTCCCTAGAGTCATGCACCTACAATGCACTATACTTGAGAAAACTTGAATCAAATAAACTATCTAAAAGCAACAAACTGAACCAAACAGGCTAATATAACCAAAAGACAACCAACAAAGGAAGGCTAGGAACGCTATCTTGGGTGCACACAATGACAAAAATCACTGCGTACTTATAAAGGAAAATGACCACCAGCCAATGTCAGAAGACAGACTGGAAAAACAGAGCCTAAGACCTTGATCATAGATCTAGACAAAGACACCTTAACCCTCAATCCAAATAGGCCAACCACTTCAGCATGCAAACAGAAAATAATCCAAGTAAAAGAGACTCAAGGGCTTTAGGAAAAGCACAAAGTGTGATCAACAGAGGCACTCAAACAAGCTACACAGCATTCATAAAGAAAATCAACTCACCAACAAGGATTATAGAAAGAAAGAAACAAGCAAACCTTAACTTAAAAATCGCTACTTCCAGGCATATTCATGACTGTATAGAAGGGCAACCCGCGGATGATCCGAGACTATTCAATACAGCAACCCGTGGATGCAGGTTCATATCCGCGACTGTGCAGACGAGCAACTCGCGGATAGGCATAATATTTTTCTCAAAAAAAACAAGAAAAATTCCCAAGACTTTCAAATACTGAGGCAAGTATAAACCATAATGTAAGATCACACATAGACTTCAAGCAAAGACTGGTCAGGGGTGACAGAAACAACCTACAATAGTCTAGACATCCCCAGCGGAGTCACCAGTTCTGTTGTACAAGATTATACACCTAATAACCATAGGTCTGGGGTTACCAACATACTCAATTAACTTGCAGACAATTGACTCTAGAGTGCAGTAAAGGAAATAGGAGGATGAGAAAGACTTACTCGATTAACGAAGGTTGATCCTTGTTTGTACTCTTCCGTTCTGCTTCACCTCCAAAGTCTTCAAGGTTGCTCCTCCTTCACTTGTCAAGAGTCAATCTTCCAGATACAAGATGATTCATATATATATAAGTAGGTTAGATAAATCACATATAAAATGCAGAAACATAAAAATTTATCAAACCAATATACATGAAACACATATGGAAGAAAGATTCTCTTTATTAACAATAATGAGGAAGTTCATATTACAACCCAACGCCTGAGACAAGGACTCCTGTGCAACCAAAGGATTCTGAGTTCCACTGCTCCAAAGACTTATGTATAAACTCCACCAGCATAACTTTGCTCTCCAAGTATGTGTCTATCTGTATTAAACACCCTCCTCAAGGCTTGTATTTATATGGATGAAATAAGGCAGTTTCGAAGGTTGAGGAGGTTGAGACAGTTAAGGAGATTAAGGTAAATGGCTTAACTAATCTCAAGTAATCACGTGTTTTATTTTTAAATGTCAAATATAGGCATCCGTGAGTATCAAGAAGAACAACTCATGTATGATCCGCGACTTTCTATAAGAGCAACCTGCGGATACATCCATCTGTGACTTGCAAACACCAACACTCGCGGATGATCCGCAAGTTGCATATGGATAGGGTCACGTATATGTCTTGACATATCTAAAAAAGGAAAATTAAACCACTAGATGGATAATGAATGTCATTTAAAAGAAGCTCATCTATAGTGTTTTGGGAAAACCTCAATCCATAGATGTCCTTTTGTGTGCCAACATGAGGGATGTCGGCACTCGGACGGAGAGGTGCCATTCAGGTGGATAACATTGATGTGTTCATCTCATGGTAAGATATAAGTGTTGAGCCCTTCTTACATGGTTGATGTGTTCATCTCATGGTAGGATATAAGTGTTGAGCCTTTCCGGTATGATTCTTGGATGTGTTCCTCCCATGATCAGATAGGAGTGTTGGGACTTTCTAACATGATTGGATTTGTTCCTCTCATGGTTTTGGATGTGTTCCTCCTTGTTGGAGACATTTACCACCATACATAGTCATTTTGGTCAATTTTGCCTAGTTAAACCACTATCCTAAGTTTTATTGACTTAATTGACATAAGAGGAGCACTGTATGACATCATCATGATCACACCCACTCCTACCTTCAGTCAAAGAGGCTAACTTAGTCTTCTCCTACATTCGGGGAGGCTAGCTGGAGCACTCTGGGGGTGATTTGAGTGTCATAAATGCATTTTATTGGTAACTGATGGTTACAATTAGTTAAACAGGAAAATGAAGGAACCTCCCTTCATTAAATTGATTATTTAATGAACTGGAGTCAACAGGGGCGCCTCCAACCACTTCTGATGGTCAGTTACAATTCAGTTAACCTCATCGGGGTTCATTGGAATCATTAATGCCCTACCACTTGTTGGCTGGCTTGCAGTGACATGTGTTTGAGCTACTTTCAGTTAGACTCAGTCATTTATTGCACTTAAAATTTAGTTAGGGCTTATTTATGTCAATTAGGGTTTTGATCAGTGGTTAACTTGAGTGTTGACTGTGGATTACATTCAGTTAAGCTAGACTCACTTGTTCAATTCGAATGACCTCCTTGGGAATTCGAATTGTCTTGGCATTCATGCTTCCAGCATGATCATTGTATTGTATTACTTATTATTCTTTTGATTATACAGAGCTACTACTTCCATTGCAGCACCATTTTTCCAATTTTATGATTATCTGTCTGTAGTCTTTGTGAGACTGAGTTTTTAGTTCCTACACCACTGTGACAAATTAATAATCTCACGGTCCAATGTAAGTGCTGGACGGTGTTGCCACCTTTCACACACCTGGGTCATGTGGCAGAAATCTTCAAGCCACTCGGTGTGTCCTTGGGGGCAAGTCTCGATTCAAGGCTATCACCTTGTTCTTGACTCCTCCGTTTAGGCTCAACTCCTAATGAAGCCAAGGGGGCTAGACCCTATTAAGTTACTAAGGCTAATTACGTAGTATGGTGATTTTAAATTGAATGAATTACTTAGGAGTTTGAAATTTAACCATAAACAACCATAGATGACAAGATACAAAATGAGCGCATGAAAGCACAATGCTGAGACACAATATATATAGCAAGAAAATAACCAGTGCCTTAAAATGGAGTCAAAATAAAATCAATATACTTGCATGTTCTTGGAGTGAATGTTTTGCAATTACCTCTTGGTACGTTTTAAGTTAATGTGAAATATGAGTTGATTAAAATTAGGTGAAGGGGTAGACTCTAGATATACCCGAGAGTACTTGGAGTATTTCCAAATGTAATCCTTAATGGCTACCCGCAAGGAATATGTGGGCCGAATGGAGTCTCTAGGGCTATTGTTAATAATGCACCCATTAGGGTGTGACAGAGATTGGCACCCTGAGGTCACTTTTCAAAAGTTCCCGCTTCCTTCGGGTATTTTTCCACCGTAATGGTTTGATCTAGGTGTTGGATTTTCACCTGATGGTTTGTCAATTTGGGAGAGTGAATCCTAATTATACTAGTCACTCAAGCACTTTTGATACAACTTGACTGATCAGAAAAACCGCAACCAAGTGTAGAGCATACACACCAGAGTCTTGTCAATTTTAGTAAATTTTGAGATGGATGTTCTTGTTAAAAAGAAAACCCTCCAGGAACCTCTTTCGGTCCAAGTGGACCTCAATCAAGGAATCAAGGAGGGGGTGATTTTATTATGGTTACTGAAACAAATGATGATAGCAAATGAAACATAAAAATATAAGCAAACCACAATTTTCTAATTAGACTACCACAAACCTTTCTTCACCTTTCGGCTCAAAAGGAGGCTTGCGGGGTAAGTATTAAAGTTACTTTGAAACCAATAGAAATGGAATATGGAAATGATTTCAAATCAAATTATACTACCCTACATATTATTACTACGTTAGATTAAAAAAACGATGAACGAAAAGCAAAAAATGACACGGACGCAAAACCCCCAGGGGGGATGGGGAATGGGCTCGAAAAAGCCTATTCAGAATTATTTTTATTACCAGAGGATACAATATCAAAAAAATGATATGATGCCTCTTTATTCTTATACAGAATGAAACCAAGAGCTTACAAAGCGCAAAAATTAAAGGTTTCAATCAAAAAGGGAGACCACTGGGGGGATTCAAAAGGCCCAAAAGTCACTTTCAAACAGTAGCTCCTCATTTTTTTTGTTATACCTGATAAAAACCAGAAATATTATTAGACTTAAATATTCCCAAAATCACTCTGAAAGTACCATTGGGTCAGCTTACGTTTAACCAAAAAAAGCCAAGTTAAAACTAGTTAAAAGAGGTAAAAAGGGAACCAAGGAAAGCAAGCTTTCCTTGGGATATTGGCTTGTCTTTTAGGCAGCCAATATGATGTGCACTTACTTCTAGATTTATCTTTTATAACAGAAAATAGAAATCTAATGCATGCAAGCTACAAATTCTCTTTAAAATTCCATGCAAAAAGAACAATTTCCCTAAAGCTAGATCTAGAATGCTTATGAAACCTTTTAAGAAAAAGATATAGATTATGGGCTTTGAGAAGATATATCTATGTTAAATTTAATTTAATATAATAGATCTAAAGAATATCAAAGCTGTGAAAAAAGTAATCAGGTAAAAGAATTGATTTTGAAGGAGGAAGAGGAGGAGAGAAATGCTGGTAGCCTTGAAGATCCACCGTGGAGCTTTCAGGTGGAATGTTGAGGGACTATGCCTTTAGAAGGTTTTGGAGAGAGTGAAGAAGAAAACTAGATCAGCATCCTCTCCAATCTATGAACCTGCAGCTCAACTGAAATAAAAAAACTTGCCGAAATACTTGTGAGATCCGATTAGTACATACAGAGAGATTCAGAATAACATGCATATAAACTTATAAAACATGTTGAATCTAGATCTCTAAACATGCATCAAAGGAAAGATATGGACAATAAACTTATTGAAAAGTACCTTTCCTATCAATATTATATTAAGATTATTATCAATCTTAGCAATGAATCCACAAGCAATCAGCAAATTATGAACATAGATACAGGTTACCTTAGTAAAAAATGGCAATGATCATCCACACATACAATGGCATAACACCGTCTTGCCTCCAAAGCTTATCTTTATTTCAAATGAACAATAACAATGGTACAATAGCAGCAACCCCTCAATCCCAGTTCTAACTATCTTGGAAGAGGAGGCTTATGCTTTGATTTATACAAAAACCAGGAGATCCAGACCAGGGGGGGTGCAAATACCAATGAAAAATATCAAATCGGTTCATGGAGAGTCAATCAATGTAGATCTGTGTCTAGCTGAGCTAGATCTGAGTCTCACTGAGTACAATTGTCAATCGGAGAGTTGATCTGACTGACACCTCAACCTATTGACTGAAGCATCCACCAAAACTCATCCAAATGAGCCAAAATGTGTGGAGGAGAGAGGGAGGGAGAAATTCCCCATAAAGGATGATGAAGATCAACTCTGGATCTGATTTGATCACCTCCTTCAGTCAAGGATTTGTCAGATCCAGTCAATCTGGTTCATATCTGACTGATTTCAATCAAATCGGCTGAGAATCCACTGATCTATGATTCTGGATTTGCTCCATTATTCATCAATTTATTAATTAAAATAATCAATAATTGATTTTTGGGGCTTTCTAACCTGAGTGATGGAAAATCACTCAAAACTAGGAAATAGTGGGTCCATGGGTTTACATAGTGCTCTTAGCTTGAAAATGAGCACCTACATGACAAAAACTGATTATTTGGCCCACTTTTATTACAAAATCAATTTTTCCAATTAAACTATTAAAAAATAGCCTACGTTTTGGAAAAATTAAATTTTAATAAAAAACACTGAAAAAACTAAAAATTTGAAAAATTAAAAAAACCTAGGGGGACTTAGACATGTTCATATGAATCGACCATGATGTCTAGAATGTTTATACATTGACACATAGACTCTAATAACCTCAATAGGCCTAAATGCCAAGCCAACCACCCCAACTTTGGAGGTATGGAGTGAAAAACTTAGAAATTATTAGTCATTTATTCAACAACCAATAATAACCAAGGAAAAAAACACCCTGGGATGATTGGATTGACAAATAAAGTCTAAGAGACCGAGTCTCTTATAGACACTATCATGCTAGAACTTTTATTACAATTCCCCCATGGGATATGAACATGTGATATAGTACAACAAGCACTTCGCAGAACTACTTCCAAAGGTCTTCTGAAGTCCCAACAACTTATCCTTGTCCGGTTCACTAGGCTCACTTGATAAAAAACCACTAATTACAACTTAGGTGGTAACATTCTGGCTCCAACTGTTGAACGTGTGCTCGATCTGGTCTTTAAGGCAAGGAGAGGATATGAGAACACCAGAATCTTTGGTTTATATACCCTGTAAAAACTTCTCAACCTGACAAGAAAAACCTTAGTAGCACAAGTTTTATAAAAAACCAAATGAACCATTAAGTTGATTTATTTAAACAAAATAAATGTAACTAACTAAAAGAAGCAAATTTTTACTATAGCTAAGTATAAAATAGAAATGCAGAAAGTAAATAATCTCTTTCAAGGAGCTTATTTTCCTACTCTAAGCATGATATAAAAAGGGTTAAGTGTAATCAGAAATCCAATGTAACCACCTAAGCATTTTATTAACATAAAAAAAAAATTCCTTGTCTTTGGTTACCAACCAAAGTAAGGATACCTTATTCAGAAATTGCAAACCTGCGTGATGATTCAGAATGGGCGGGATGGATGAGAGATCATAGGCATGAATAATGTCATAAAAATTCTTCCCCAACTTGTATGTGCTCATGCAGGTTGCTTCTATCCATGACTGGATAGGACTGATATACCAATCAGAATGATGAGGCAGACTGACCACATCATCATACTGATCACCGTGGATTATCAAATGATAACTTGTTGCACAAGCCCTAAGTAGCTCCAAATCATAAGGAACCTCTATATGTGAAAAAAATGGCTGAAACTGATATTCCACTGACCGCATCACATCTGACTTTTCACAATACTGTTTCTCAATGTCTTCATTACTGATACCCTTGTGCAGCTCTACATGGTATGACTCTAAATGATCACATGAAAATTTTGAATTCTCCTCTTCCATAATAAGGTTTTCCCAGGCATCCAGATTCATGCTCCCCTCTATGGACATATCGTAGATTGGAAATCCACAAATTTTTGAATAGATACTCCCATTGTTGGACATATCATGGATGGGATTCTCCATAAATATTTCACAAGCTAGATTATCTATGAAATTCCAATAGTCATCACTCTCGGCCATGTCATATGTGGGGGACTCTTCATCCATGGCATCATGCTCTTGCCTATCCATGTCTTCCTTGTATTCATAACAATCTTCTTCAGATAAAATGTTACAAGGCAATAAAATTTCCAAACCTTCATCAACATGTGAAGAACAAGGTCTAGTGTCACCACACGCCATACTGATCTTATCATAAGTTTCTTTATAGGCTTCCGTTATGATATCATTAAAAGGATCTTCAATCAAGGAAACCTTTTGGACATATTCAATGGGTTCACTTGGTATGTGTTGCTCAATGGATTTCTCTAGAGGGCTTTCTGGAAAGATATCAGCATTGCAACACACTTGAGAATACACCAAATCTTCCATGTCTTCAACTATGGTGAAATGAGGAGAGTCTTCAACAATGTGTTCCATCATGGGCTCTTCCTGAAGCTCTTCAATAGGATCTTCTTGGATTTTTCCTTCCTCAGAATCTTGCTGTGTATTGGGAGATACCTCATATTCTTTCAAAAGATGCTTAATTGCTTCCTTTCTTAAATAACTACCAAGATTCTTTTTGATGAGAGTATCATGAACCTCCTCTTCACTTAAATGTTCAAGAAGTGATTCCAAGACTTCAATACTTTGTATCATGGAAAAAGGTCCATCATATGTTTTTGTGTGATACTATGTCCCAGATAGGTAGAAGGTACAGATCTTTTCAAGGAACTTTTTTAAACATCCAAAGGAAGCTTGGAAAAGAAGTTATACATTTATTAGGAAGGCTTTGATAGAACCAAGAACAGGACTCACCCCTAAAAGTACTAGCAAACATTTCTATCATATTGTCTTCATGAAGAATATTGAAATCAACAATCAACTAAAGGAAATATTTGACATGCCAGATGGCTGAATCACCATAATTTGCATGAAATTCCGGAAGCCAGTTATATGCATCCCCCAAACCATTACAACAGTTAGGAAAACCCAGGATGTTTGAGAAATCGATAGGCTGAAACATTACGGTTAACTGGGCACCATAATTCTGCTTTAATTCATCCATATCAAAAATTAATAGTATGCATTTGATATAACGATTAAACCTTGTACTGAAAAGGTGGAGCTGTCCAGTGATCAATTTTAAAAGTATTAACATGTCGCATGGGCTCATCTACACACAACAAAACTTCACAAGTTTATGAGATAACAGGGTTTTCTCCCTTCAATGGAGTCGCCATGTGAAAAAGAAAAATAAGCATTTATAAATCTTTTCACAAAAATTATTTTTTGCTTTTCTTTGTAAAAATAAAAACTGGAAAAAAAGTCAGTGGAGTCGCCAGATGAAAATTAAAGATCTAATCTAGGCATTCATCAAACAAAGGAAAACCAAAAAGGAAGAAAACAAAATCCATACTCGGGAATAAAAATATTTATCCCTAGCAATGGCACCAAAAAGTGTTTCCACCTTTCACACACCTAGGTCACGTGGCAGAAATCTTCAAGCCACTCGGTGTGTCCTTGGGGGCAAGTCTCGAGTCAAGGCTGTCACCTTGTTCTTGATTCCTCCATTTAGGCTCAACTCCTAACGAAGCCAAGAGGGGTAGACCCTATTAAGTTACTAAGGCTAATTACTTAGTATGGTGATGTTAAATTGAATGAATTACTTAGGAGTTTGAAATTTAACCATAAACAACCATAGATGACAAGATACAAAATGAGCGCACGAAAGCACAATGCTGAGACATAATATATATATATAGCAAGAAAATAACCAGTGCCTTAAAATGGAGTCAAAATAAAATCAATATACTTGCATGTGCTTGGAGTGAATTTTTTGCAATTGCTTCTTGGTACGTTTTAAGTTAATGTGAAATATGAGTTGATTAAAATTAGGCGAAGGGGTGGACTCCAGATATACCCGAGAGTACTTGGAGTATGTCCAAAAGTAAACCTTCACAGCTGCCCACAAGGAATATGTGGGATGAATGGATTCTCTGGGGCTATTTTTCATAACGCACCCATTAGGGTGTGACAGAGATCGACGCCCCGAGGTCACTTTTCAAAAGTTCCTGCTTCCTTTGGGTATTTTTCCACCGTAATGGTTTGATCTAGGTGTTGGATTTTGACCTGATGGTTTGTCAATTTGGGAGAGTGAATCCTAATTATACCACTCACTCAAGTGCTTTTGATACAGCTTGACTGATTGGATGAACCGCAGCCAAGTGCAGAGCATACACACCAGAGTCTTATCAATTTTAGTAAATTTTGAGATGGATGTTCTTGTTAAAAAGAAAACCCTCCAAGAACCTCTTTCGGTCCAAGTGGACCTCAATATGGGAATCAAGGAGGGGTTGATTTTATTATGGTTACTGAAACAAATGATGATAGAAAATGAAACATAAAAATATAAGCAAACCACAATTTTCTAGTTAGACTACCACAAACCTTTCTTCACCTTTCGGCTCAAAAGGAGGCTTGCGGGGTAAGTATTAAAGTTAATTTGAAACCAATAGAAATGGAATATAGAAATTATTTTAAATCAAAGTATACTACCCTACATATTAGTACTACGTTATATTAAAAAAAAGATGAACGAAAAGCAAAAAATGACACGGACGCAAAACCCCCCAGGGGGGATGGGGAATGGGATCGAAAGCACCTATTCAATATTATTTTTATTACCAGCGGTTACAATATCAGAAAACTGATATTATGCCTCTTTATTCTTATACAGAATGAAACTAAGAGCTTACAAAGTGCAAAAATTAAAGATTTCAATCAAAAAGGGAGACCCCTGGGGGGATTCAAAAGGCCCAAAAGTCACTTTCGAACAGTAGCTCCTCCTTTTTTCTGTTATACCTAATAAAAAAAAGAAATATTATTATACTGAAATATTCCCAAAATCACTCTGAAAGTACCTTTTGGTTAGCTTACTTTTAACCAAAAAAAGCCAAGTTAAAACTAGTTAAAAGAGGTAAAAAGGGAACCAAGGAAAGCAAGCTTTCCTTGGGATCTTGGATTTCCTTTTAGGAAAAAAATATGATGTGCACTGATTGCTATATTTATCTTTTATAACATAAAATAGAAATCTAATGCATGCAAGCTACAAATTCTCTTTAAAATTCCATGCAAAAAGGACAGTTTCCCTAAAGCTAGATCTAGAATGCTTATGAAACCTTTTAAGAACAAGATCTAGATTATGGGATTTGAGAAGATAGATCTATGTTAAATTTACTTTAATGTAATAGATCTAAAGAATATCAAAGCTGTGAAAAAAGTAATCAAGTAAAAGAATTGATTTTGAAGGAGGAAGAGGAGGAGAGAAATGTTGGTAGCCTTGAAGATCCACCATGGAGCTTTCAGGTGGAATGTCGAGGGACTATGCCTTTGGAAGGTTTTGGAGAGAGTGAAGAAGCAAACTAGACCAGCATCCTCTCCAATCTATGAACTTGCAACTCAACTGAAATAAAAAAACTTGCCGAAATACTTGTGAAATCTGATTAGTACATACAGAGAGATTCAGAATAACATGCATATAAACTTATAAAACATGTTGAATCTAGATCTCTAAACATGCATCAAAGGAAAGAGATGGCCAATAAACTTATTGAAAAGCACCTTTCCTATCAAGATTATAATAAGCTTATTATCAATCTTAGCAATGAATCCACAAGAAATCAGTAAATTATGAACATAGATACATGTTACCTCAGTAAAAAATGGCAATGATCATCCACACATACAATGGCATAACACCGTATTTCCTCCAAAGCTTCTCTTTATTTCAAATGAACAATAACAATAGTACAATAGCAGCAACACCTCAATCCCAGTTCTAACTATCTTGGAAGAGGAGGCTTATGCTTTGATTTATACAAAAACTAGGAGATCTAGCCCAGACGGGGCGCAAATCCCAAGGAGACATATCAAATCAGCTGATGGAGAGTCAATCAATGCAGATCTATGTCTAACTGAGCCATATTTGAGTCTCACTGAGTGCAATTGTTAATTGGAGAGCTGATCTGACTGACACCTCCCCCTGTTGACTGAATCATCCACCAAAACTCATCCAGATGAGCAAAAACGTGTGAAGGAGGGAGGGAGGGCGAAATTCCCCATAAAAGATGTTGAATATCAGCTCTGGATCTGATTTGATCACCTCCTTCAGTCAAGGATTTGTCAGATCCAGTCAATCTAGTTCAGATCTGACTCATTTCAATCAAATCGGCTGAGAATCCACTGATCTATGATTATGTATTTGCTCCATTATTCATCAATTTATTAATTAAAACAATCAATAATTGATTTTTGGGGCTTTCTGACCCGAGTGATGGAAAATCACTCAAAACTAGGAAATAGTGGGTCCATGAGTTTACATAGTGTTCTTAGCTTGAAAATGAACACCTACATGACTGAAACTAATTATCTCGCCCACTTTTATTACAAAATCATTTTTTCCAATTAAACTATTAAAAAATAGCCTAAGTTTTGGAAAAAATAAATTTTAATAAAAAACATTGAAAAAACTAAAAATTTGAAAAATTGAAAAAACCTAGGGGGACTTAGACATGTTCATATGACTTGACCATGATGTCTAGCATGTTTATACATTGACACATAGACTCTAATAACCTCAATAGACCTAAACGCCAAGCCGACCACCCCAACTTTGGAGGTATGGAGTGAAAAACACAGAAATTATCAGTCGTTTATTCAACAATCAATAATAACCAAGGGAAAAAACACCCTGGGATGATCAGATTGACAAATAAAGTCTAAGAGACCGAGTCTCTTAAAGACACCATCATGCTAGAACATTTATTACAATTTCCCCATGGGGTATGAACATGTGATATAGTACAACAAGCACTTCCTAGAAGTACTTCCAAAGTTCTTCTGAAGTCCCAACAAGTTATCCTTGTCCGGTTCACCAGGCTCACTTGATAAAAAACCACTAAGTACAACTTAGGTGGTAACAGACAGGCCATTCTTACTTAGGGTTAATATAAGTGCTGAAGAAGACCTACATGGAGGCTAGGCCTACAACCAGCATGAAAAATGGTTGGCTCTGTAGAACTTCCTATGACAAGAAGAATCAAGAGATAGCACCTGTGATGATGATCCAGTAGAGATGATCCAGATCCAGAGATGATCCAAATCCAGAGATGATCCAGATCCAGAAATGTTCCAGATCCAATGATGATCCAGATCCAGTGAAGATGACTTGAATATGAAGATGACGAGAACTCGATGATGATCTAGATGATACAGAGAAGAAGAGTTGTGCTAATAAATTGTGTTAAGAGAACACCTTCCTAGTTAAGAGGGAGTGTTCTTGTAATTGTAACTTCGGAATGTATTCACTTGTATATCTTATGTATTGTACCCCGATGTTTATTTCGAGAAGTGTTTGTAATGTAATTGAGTCATGTCATGCCCCGATGTTCTGATCAGGAGATTTTGTAATGTAAACAAGTCATGTCAAGTCATTGTGGGTAACCCTCCTATTGATCAGGGTTAAAGTCCCCGTAGTTGTGGGGCCCTAGGGTTATTAGACTCTCTTAGAGAAGTCATCCCTAGTGAGTTATTGTCAAGCCGAGAATTAGTATAAATAGAGAGTGAGCCTATATATTTATCACACATTCACTCACACTCAGTTGTAGTGCATAACTGAGAGAGAAGAAGTTGTTGGGATAAGAGAGAGAGAGACTACTATTGTTAGGAGATCATCTTACTGTTTTTGGGTTTTACTTTTGGTGTTGATACTATCTCTGAGGAAGTTGCAGGGTTTTCTCCTTTATGGTTTCCCCGAGGAAAAACCTTGTGTTCATTGTCTCTTATGTTTGATTGATGTGCTTGTTATTCTCTTAGTTAAAGATCCTAAGATAATGCTAGCTTAAATGATAAAAATCTAACAATATTCTGGTCACCTAGGATATCAAAAGACAATGGCTACATCCACGAAAGCAGTACTTTTGGCCAGGAATGAAAAAGGAAATGGCTGAATACATTTCCAGGTGCATGAAATGTCAGCAGGTAAAGGTTGAGCATCAACACCCTACAGGTTTGTTGCAGCCTTTGCCAGTTCCAGAATGGAAATGGGAAGTTATTTCCATGGATTTTACTACAGAATTTCCAATGACTTGGAGACAACATGATTCCATCATGGTTGTGGTGGACAAGTTGACAAAGGAAGAACATTTCATACCAGTTAAGTCTACACATAATACTGATGACAGTGCAAAGATCTTCATGAAGGAGATTTTCAAATTGCATGGATTTCCTAAGGCAATAGTCTCTGACAAAGATGTCAAGTTCACTTCCAATTTTTGGAAGGGGTTGTTTGTGGATTTGGGTACAAATCTGAAATTCAGTGCTACTTACCCTCCTCATACTGATGGGAAGACAGAGAAAATAAATCAAGTGTTGAAAGACATGCTTCGCATGTATGTGATGGACAAACCAACCAAGTAGGAAGATTATTTACACTTGGTAGAGTTTTCCTATAATAATGGACTGCAAGCATCCTTGGGGATGAGTCCATATGAATCTTTGTATGGCAGGAGGTGTAGGACACCAGTGACATGGGATAATCTAGTGAACAGGGTTGTGCTTGGTCAAGAATTGCTCAAGGAAATGGAGCAAGAGGTTGTAAAGAACAGGAAGAATTTGAAAGCAACCCAAGACATATAGAAAAGCTATGCTAATAAGCATAGGGTGAACAGAGAGTTCAATGTTGCGGATCATTTTTACCTCATAGTGAGGGAAAATAAGAGTTCCTTGAGGCTTGGGAGTTGTGCCAAGTTGTCACCAAGATATTGTGGGTCGTTTGAACTGCTTGAAAGAATAGGGCCAGTTGCATATAGACTTGCATTTCCTGCTAGCACTAGACCTCATAATGTTTTTCATGTTTCTTTTCTTAGGAAATATATACATGACCCTAACCATGTGATAAATTGGGATGTGATTCAAGTGGAACCCAAGGGAGAGTTCTAAATCGATCCAATGTGCATCCTCAACAAGAAGGTCACCATGCTCCAGAACCGAACCATAGGACAGGTAAAGGTGCAGTGGGAGCACTATGGTCCTAAAGAGGCTACGTGGGAGTTGGAGGATGCCATGCAATTGGCACATCCATTTTCGTTCAATTCTGTGGAGCACTGAGGCGATGTCAGTGTAGCGTTTTTTTCAATTTTGTAAGAATTGAGGACATTGCTACTCAAGGGGGAGGGGAATGTAACACCCCGGTTTTGACCCCATTGCATTAATGTATATGATGTAAATATTATATCGAATCATAACAAGGAGCTCAAGGACAAGGCCGTGTCATTGATTAATGTTTGGTATATAGGAGATCATGGTTGATTCCTATGGTTTTTTTGCTAAGTCAAGCACATTTGTAAACATCATGTAAGTATGCAAAATAATGAAAACCCGCAGCTAGCTTTGTCAATGCAACGAATAATGAGATGGGTGCATGATTTTCCTAAGGATAATAAGGTGGGAATGTTAACCTTGAGCCAGTTTGGGGAAAATCCATGTGTCATGGGGAGAACCCATTAGAACTGTCAACTACCCTCTTTCTTATCTTCTCTTCCCAACCATTTATTTTTCCAGAAGGTGGTTGAGGTAGTTATTGTTGGAAGGGGAAGAGTATGGGAAATTTCGAATTGGGTAGAGCACCCAGTCCTATAATGGCGTGTTTGCTTGCATGGAAAAGAAAACACTAGAACTATATGCCATTGTTGACCCACGCATTCATGTTTTAGATTTACTCTCAAATTTTGAGAGCTGCAGGACATTCGAGCTCATTATCCATCTCCATTCTCCATTCAGTGGAATCTCTTCAACAGCTGAGCTCTTCCTATGTGTATCCTTTGTGTTCTGTGAGTGTTTAGTGACATTGTGGTAGCAGTGGAGCTCTACCTGTGTATATCCTTTGTGTTCTGTGAGTGTCTTTCCCTTGGAAAGACTGTGATTGCTGCATTGCAATGTTTTCTGAGACTACAAAGTGTATGAGACCCTGTTACTCGTGTTCCAGAGTAAACCTGTGTTGTAGATTCTCTCTGTGGTTGTTTTGTTGTGCACCATGGTTCGAGTCTGAACTATGTACAAGAATTAGGATCGGGAAAGAGATAGAATGTACTTGATAAACCTAGTGTGGAACCTCACAATAAGATAAGAGTGGTTGGTGAACCTACTATGCACATCCTGAAGAGAACTGGAAGGAAAGGTGTAGCCTGAGGGACTGTGGAGTAGAGAAGGGGACACTTCCTTGTGTTGGGTGTGTAGGAAGTAGGGAAGCCAAGCCAGATATGTCTTGTGAAGGTGTTCTTACCTCTGCAGATGAGCTCACTAACTTAGAAGTTCTTCCTTCCCATTGCCTTAGAAGCCTAATAAACCCAACTAGAAGGATGGCTTGGCTGGTATCATGATAAACCCATCTATTTTGGTTGACCTGGTAAGTAACCTTTGGATGGACAGTCTGATAAACCCAACTATGAATGTTGGCTTGTCTAGTTAGCCTAATAAACCCAGTAGTGAGATGGCTTGACTATGAAGAGTCTCCTAAACCCATATGTTAGCTTGACTAGTCCTTGCAGGTGAATGTTGTCTTGACTGTGTATAGACTATGAACCCAACTGTGAGATAGCTTGGCTAAGTGTCCTGTGAAACCCATATGTTAGGATGTTTTCCCTTACAGCCTGATAAACCCAACTGTGTTGGCTTGGCTGAGTGTTATTGCACCTTGGCTATGTATGAGTCTGGTAGTGTTCCTTTATTATTTGAGTAAATCATGCCCAACTCAGGGGTGGCAATGTTGCTGAGAGACTAAGGAGCACACTGGCCTATGGTTGGGTAGAACGTTACAGCGACATAGCTGGTTGGGCGACAAGTTCTGTCCAAGATAAGTGTTCTTTTCTATGTTATTATGTTATTCTCTACAATTGTATTCTTGTTTTACAAATTCCTTGATGGAATGAGATGAACATGTTGTTGTGGTTGAATTGATGCATTGTTCCTTTGAATAACTGCAAGTATAGGCACCCATGTATTTTTTTCCATCAATGCATTTTGAACTAAATTGCAGGGTAGATTGGCCAGATCGGTAATGGCTTGAATGATCAGATCAATCCAAGAATTCAATGGAAAAGTTTATTTTTCTGCTAGAAATCCTCCTTTGCGCAAATTTGCAGGTTTGAGGGATGCGGGATGCGAAATACCATTTCTCATATTTTGGTTTCCGTAGATTCCCTTCTGCAAACTGCGGGATGCGAGATCGCGGTGTCATGATTTCAATAATTCCCAATCCCACAAGTCAAATTTTCTATGTCATCAATCTATTTCCGATGCAGGATGTGAGATGCGGACTGCGGGAAGCGAAATCGCAAATTTTGTAACTTCCAACACCGCAAATCAGGATTTCCGCACTGTTGATTTTTGTGGGTGGATTCTAAACCGTTGATTTGGTTCCAGTCTATGAGATCATTTGGGATCATTGATTTATGTCATGTCTTCTCTTCACTGTCTGATCCCCTCTGAGATCTTTCCTTGCAGATCATCGAACCGATCAATGGAAGACGGGATGGAGCATGACAATGTTGGAAATGTCGATATGTGTTCATGACCATGCCCTATGTTTCGATGAGCAGTATAGGCTCTCGATGAAATTTTTAATTCTGCAATGAGATGGGGTATGGGGATGCTACAAGAAGAAACTGGAGGGTGATGACTGAGCAGGGGAGGAGGGGCTAAATAAGAATTTTAATTTCTTGCTTTTAATAATGAAATACAAAATTTAAAATTGCAGAAACTAACTTCAAAACAGATAGATTGCATGTAATAGTCAACCAGTGGCGAATGGGTCATTTAGACAGGCAAAACATATGAAAAATGGCTCAAAAAATGACAGGTTGCTTCTAACTGCTGGACAGTGGCATCTGAGCCACACAAACAAGCCATAAAGTAGCGACTAGGTCGCTCCTGCTACAAAAAATAGTCGTGAGTGGGGCCGGAATGGAAAAACATTTTAAAAAATGAGCCGACAGTGGCTAACAAGGATAGGAACTGGTGCCGTACAGACTCGGATCAGAATTATGGGGGTTCGACCAGGGATGGTTGTGGAGAAAATACAAAAAAAAGGGTAGAGTTCAAATGGAAACAAGAGCTACAATAAAAAAAGAACATTAGTAACAATAAACAAATAACGATGGCTATGGTAAAAAAAGCAAGAAAATTATACCCTTTGTTTGAAAATGGGCCACCATGCCTTGATATTTGTATATGGGCTGCCTCTCCATGGGATGGATGGTACATAGGATGCCTTAACGTACAGGATGGGGAATGGCATGGCTATCAAATGATGGTTGGATGGTGTGAGCATTTTGAGAAGAGTGGGTTCTCAACATACTCACTTAATTGAATAATGGAAAAAGGGCATAAGAATCTTGTTGATGGGGACCTCCACCCTATTTTTATAATGATTTTTTGGCCTTATTTCTCTTTTTAGGGTTTTGGAACCCTATTTAGTATTTTAAACCCTCTTTAGAGTTTTTAGCCCCCTTTTCTATGTTTTAGCTCTTTTTGGGTCTTTAACCCCTTTTATGGGTTTTCAAGCCCTTTTATGGGGTTTTAGGAAATTTTTAATGTTTTTTGAGCTTTTTAAGAGAGAATAAGGTTAAACCATAGGTGTGGAGGTCAAAAATGAGGGGAAAATGATAGGAAAATGATGTCTGTATATAGTTTAGGCTATGTAGAGCTAGTTGAACAATTTTTTGAGTTAACAGGAAGGAAAGCCTAAAATTTGATATCCTATGGGAAGAATGTGTTCAATAAGAAGCTGGAGTAGCTAACCAAAAAGAACTACTCAGAGATGATGACCATGCTCTAACTACTCATACCAGAAGAATAAAATGAAAGAATCATTTCAAAAAGGAAAATCATAAGGGGTCTTATCCTCCTAAGAAGTTTTAAAAGAATAAAAAGGGAGATGACAAGAAGAAATATTTCTCCTCTTATCAATGCTATTATGATGATAAGATAGGACATATTACAAGAAATTTTCCACCAAAGAAAAAATAATTTAAGAGGAAGAATAACAAAAGACATCATGCTAACTTAGCAAAAGAATAAGAAGAATAACCTCCCAGGAAGTTAGAAAAAGTAGAAGTTGAAGAATATGTTCTATAGAAGATGTATCTGTCACTAGAGGGTGGCCTGTATGAACTGAAAGGACACTCAAAATAAACCTTGATCCATGATTCTACAATATAATAGAAGGATTTCTCACATAAAACTATAAAATTCCCTACCACATGTGAGCAAGATACTTGTTATCACTCCAGGAAAATCCTCTAGGTTGTAGCTCGAGGATGCCTGGTAACTTAAACTATTTTTAGGGTTTTTTTGAATTGGATCAAGCCAAATAACCTATATAACCTCTCACTGTCAAGACATGCATGAAGCTCACTCAATCACAAGGATTTTAGTTACAACTTATTCAGTAGTTTGACAAAAAGGTGCAAGGATGGAGAACTCACCAAGCTAGCAGACTTACACATATAACACTTGCATATAAATGGCTAAATCCCACTGAGGATGGTGTTTATAAATCAAATATCACTAAATAACCAATAGGATGACAGCTATCGACCCTTTAATAAATATGAAAATTACCTAAACGCACATTCAGGCAATAAACACTGTAAAGAAAGAGATGGTTGAACAAATCACAACAAAAGAGCTTATACTTAGAGTAAACCAAATGAGATGCTTGATAATGGAAAAGGATCATAAATCCTTAGATTCAAACCTTTATTAATCAAATAATCATGGGCTTTATAGCCTTGTACAAAATTTACAGATCCTGAAAATCCGATCTGTTTTACACAAAAATAATTGGAAGTAATAGTTTTTCCAGATTAGGGATTCAAACCCTTGCTGACTGTTTGTTTATTTACTGTGAATATCTAGTTCACTGAGCGGTCTTTTAATGACTAAATTATTAGCCGATAACCACCACTACTGGTTCACTATGGAATTTCCCCCAACAGCCAGTGTATCGACATTTAACTGAAGTGATTTTCCTCATTTAATCTGCTGGATTTTTCTTTATCTTGTCGCCGCAGATTCGACGCTCCAAGTATCTGTTTCTCCATAGTTTACCTCCATGGTCATTGATTGAAGGATTTTTCCTCTATTCCATCAGTGCCCCAAGTCTCATTGTTACTGCAGTTGGGGAGGCGAAATGAACTAAATTTCATTGTATTGCTGCCGGAAGTTGATTTGTGACGGAATCAAGACATTAGTCCTCTATGCCACCAACACTACGGAGATGTTTCGTTGAAAACTCACTGATCTGTAGTCTGTATGCCTTTTGATCATCGATGATCCTTTATTGTTTTGCTTATCAGAGTGTTGTAAAAATTTTCTTTTATCGGGAGCCTTAATCTATTTTTCTTCTACCATTGCGGTTACTTAGCAGACTAATTCGCCGCCGATTAGTGTTTTCAAATTTTGATTTTTTCTTCTTGAATTCAGTGGTATTTAGTTCTTCACATCACTGATGTTTAGAAACCTTTCGGCCCTTGTCCCTCTGCTACATAGTCTTCAGTTCTTCTGATCGCCAAAGAGTTCATCTATTGTCGCTCTTATCGAAATGTTCCTTGTCATCGATTGGAAGCCGTAGTCTTTCATCCTTCCACAGTTGTGGCTCCGTAGTGAAATATTTTGCCATCGGTTAGTCTTTAGCACCTTTGACACCAAAATTTTCATTCCCTCTGATCACCGATTTTTTATGTTGTGGCGGAACTCGTAGCCATTTGGTTTCCTGCCATTTCATCTCCTTAGAGGACTAATTCACTGATGGTTAGTTTTTAGACCCTCCGATCGTCGATGTGTTCATCTATTGTCATCGATCGGAAGCCGTAGTCAGTATGTTTCCCATCGTTGTAGCTCCCTAGGGAACTAGCTCGTCGATCGTTAGTATTTTAAAGTTTCGACGCCAACACTGCGAAAACCTTTAGCTTTATCTCACCGATCTGTAGTCTTTAAAACTTCTGATTTCCGCGGAGCTGCTTGGTTCTAAACTCTCCAACAATTTCTCTTTAGTCCTTCCAATCGTCAACAATTTCCTCTTCTCGCGGAAGCCGTATTCTATAAGTCTTCTACCGTTTTGGCGCCGTAGTGGACTAACTCACCGATCCTTTATATTTTCAAGCTTCGGTCACTGTTAAAAAGTGTTTTGATGGTAGTAAAAAGTTTAGCAATACGCCTATCTACCAAAGGGGTCTTCCACTTGTTATTTATCTTCCATCTTTCGATGGCTAATGAGATGTTCTGATCCTCGCCCAAGCCACCGAAGCCACAACTTTATGAAATTTGCATAAAAAATAGAGGTCTTCAAAACTGTTAGTGATATTCATATCCTTCATTGCATCATTTAAATTCTTCATATTATCAATAATAAATTTATTTTATTTTGGGAGATAACATCTGGCTCCTACTTGGGGATGGGAACCTCCCTATGAGGTCCCAAGAACCCCAGACCAAAATGCCTTTCCCTAAAAGAAACTAAGTAACTTAACACTATTCTTTATTGTTCCATTGGGCATGGAGTCTTATTCTGAAAGAAAAACAACCTACTATCTACTAATTTACAATCATAAGGCCTCAGAGCCTCAAATAAAATAGAGTTTTAGGAACCTCCCATTTACTGGGCCATCGAATACCTCTTCACCTTCCAGATTCTGCAATTTAAAGGTGTTATTCTTATATACCTGGTCTATAACGAAAGGGCCAATCCATAAAAAGTCAAATTTTTTATGTTTCCCTTTGTCCTATCTGACAGCATCCCACTTGAGGACCCAATCTCCAACCTGGAAGTTGTCTTCCTTTGCTCTTTTTTCAAACATGCCCTTTATCTTCTATTGATGAGACTATGATTTTTCTACCACTTGCTCCCTGATCTACTGTAACTCCACTAGATCCATCATCCTTCTCATCATATCATTTGGTTCATCTTCCTCTTCCTGAAAGAACTTTTCCACTGGAAGGATGAGTTGGATAGGAAAGATGGCCTCAGTGCCATAAATTAGTTTGAATGGAGAAGTCCCTATGGATATTTTATTTGTCACCCTATCAGCCCATAAGGCAAACTTAAGCTTTGAATCCCATCTTTTATGATTTGTCTCTAGCAATTTCCTAATGATCCGGACTAAGCTTTTGTTGGATGACTCAACCAGGCCATTGCCTTGTGGTTAATAGGATGTGGAGTGCACTAGTTGAATACCCATTGATTCACACAATTTAACCAATGCCCCAACTTTAAAGGCTTGTGCATTATCAGTTACTAACCTTACCGGGCAACCAAACCTATTGAAGATGTTCTCATATAAGAATCTCATGATGACTTGATGAGTGGCATTTCTGGTGGGTATTGCTTCTATCCATTTGGTAAAGTAGTCAATGGCTACTAAGATCCATTTATGTCGACCACTGGAAGATGGATTTATTTCACCTATGAAATCCAGACCCCATTGCTGGAAAGGCCCATTCACTGTAACATGCCTAACGGGGAAGGATTTGAACTGCTGCTTTCCTACAAATCTCTATCATTTGTCACAGGCCCTTACAAAATTGCATACATTAGCAAAGAGGGATGGCCAATAGTACCCTGCTTTTAAGATCTTGTGGGTTGTGGTTTTCCAGTAGTGGTGGCCTTGACATGTACTGGAATGAAAGTGATGCATGACCTGCTCTACTTCCTCTTTATCTAGACATCTTAACAAAATCCCAGACTGATCCCTCCAGTACAGCAGTTTGTCAATTATGCAAAACTTAACAAATTTCAACTTAAGAGCTCATGCTTGGTTAGAAGTGAAATAAGGAGAAACTTCTAATTTAAGCAAAAATTTAATGATACCTGAGTACCACTCATAGGAAGATATGTTCTCAGCTACTAGTGGAATTTCATTCTGATCTTGGTTTACTTCTATTTCAGCTGCTACCATAGTCTGCACCTTTTTTGATCCGACACATGTGAAATTTATTCCCATCAGCTCACAGTTTTCTTTGGCCAGACCTAATCCCTTTACCATATAGGTGGGTTTCACCTCTACATCAAACTTAATGAGTTTGGAAATCCACTTAGCTCTCTTCCCATCAATGTCAGGCTGAGTCAAAACATCCTTTACTGCAGCTGAAGGGACATATTCAATGACCTTTGCATGGAGAATGTAGATTCTGAAGTTCTTCAAAGATTTTATGAGAGCATAAGCCTGCTTCTCAATTGGGTCATACTTCAGCTCAACATCTCTGAGGGTTCTGCTGAAGAAAGCAATTGGATGATCAAGACCTTCATAATTCTTTTGTAATAGTACAGCTTCCACTGTGTCATAAGATGCAAAAGAGAAAATTTAAAAACCCTTGGTATAGTCAGGACTAATCAGGGTTTGGGCCTCTATGATGGCTTTCTTAATGTCTTCAAAAGAATTTCTTGCTTGGTCGGTCCACTTGATTTATGCATCCTTTTTTAGCATGGATGTTATGTGCTTTACCAACTCAGAGAAATTTGGAATAAACCTTCTGACAAAGTTTATCTTTCCTAAAAAGGACTGAATGTCTCTTTTCGACCTTGGTAGTGATAGCTATTGAATTGCCTCCACTCTTACCGAATCAATCTTTACACCTTCAAGTAAGACTATGTGGCCTAGGAGCTTTCCTTCATTGGTGCAAACTGGGACTTCTTGGGGTTCAGTGATATTCCATACCTTCTGCACTTCAGAAATACCTTCCTTAAATGCTACAAGTGATCATGATGGCTATGAGATTAAATTGTTAAGTCATCCAAATATATCAGCACAAATTTATCTTTTATCCCTACAAAAGCTAGATCCATAGCTCTCTGAAACGTAGCCCCAGCCATTAGAGGAAACTTAGGGTCTAAAATGGGCCTTATAAAAAAATGCACCAACAATAAATTTTGTGATTTGGAATTGAAGAACCAATAGAATTTCAATAAAATGAGTCAACCATAATGGTTGAATTGACATATTTGTCATAAAAGAAAACTATTTTTTTTTGTTCGTATTTTCGACATATATCCCTGTGTTTTTACTCAAATTTCAAGTGGGAGTGCTTGTTGGATGTGCAATTTAATTCTACATCCAACGAGTACCCACACTGCATACTTTTGATGGACCCTGCTACCCCAAAAACAAGAAATAGATGAAAAAATGTGATGATGACATCATCATCATATTTTTTCAGGTGTTTCTTGTTTTTGGGGTTGCGGGGTCCATAAAAAGTATGTAGTGTGGGCACTCGTTGGATGTAAAATTAAATTTCGCATCCAACGAGCTCTCTTGCTCAGAATTTGTTTAAAAACACAGGGACATATGTCAAAAATACGAACACAAAAAGTAGTTTTTTTCATTCTTCCTCCAAAATTAATAACTATTATTTTATTGTTTTAACTATTATTTTACTATTTTAACTATTATTTTATTATTTTCATTAGGAGGCACATTTTAGACCTCAAATTTCCTCTAATGATTCATTAGCCCAAATGGCATTTTAGCATACATGAAGGTGCCCTAGGGAGTGGTAAAGGTAGTCTTCTCTGGGTCATCAGGGTGCACAACAACTTGGTTATATCTAGAGAAGCCATCAAGGAAAGACATGACCATGGCCCCCGAGACTCTCTGCAGCAGATGTTCCATCTTGGGCAGTGGATAGTTGTCTTTTTTGGAACACTTGTTCAGGTTTCTAAAATCCACACACAACTTGATTTCTCCATTTTTCTTTCTCGCCATTACTAGATTTGCAATCCACTTGGAATATATGATGGGGATTATGATCTTGGCTTTGAAGAGCTTGTGGATCTCTTTCTCAATCACTAGTAATAGAAGGGGGATGATGGGTCTCAGCTTTTGTTTGAAAGGAATGGTGTCCTTCTCCAAAGGAATCCTGTTCTGGATGATGTTGGTGTCATACGTGTTTAGGTCACTATACTCCCATGGAAAGACATCAGCAAACTCTCTTATCAAGTTGCAATATTCATACTTCTTTTCAGCAGTCAGCCCAATGGATAGATTTATCAGTTTTGGATGGATTTGGCTTCCTATGTTCAGCTCTTGGATGGCAGGATCTAGCTCCTTTTTCATAGGCTTGAAAGGGATGTCATTGTGGTCAAATAGTTCTTCCAATGGTACTGGACCTCGAGGTATGTAGTTGCTGGGCAATTGGACTATATTCTACTCAGTCACTTTATCTTTTAACTTGAGCCATTTGGATTCCTCCATGTTAAGGTTTTCTTGGTCTATGTGTATGTTAGATAAATCACCTACTAACTGAAGTAATTTACTAAGCTCCCCATCATCTTCAAACACCCTCCAAAATTTTAGATTGTCTAGCAGAGAGGGTCTGTACTTCACCTGAACATCATAGCTAAGTGTAGGGGGTAAATGGCGAACAAACAAAGTTGCAGAGATAGCCAGGGAATCAGCCAAGTGATTCAAATCCCTAGGAATATATGACAGTTCAAAAAACATAAAGGAATCTTTGAGTTTCCATATCTCGTCCCTATAGGCCTTCAATCTGATATTTTTCATTTGAAAAGTGTTGTTGACCTGCTGTATGATGAGGTCTGCATCCCCAAAACTCTTCACGTACATGATCCCCATCTCCTTGGCTGCTTTAACTCCCAGCAACAAGGCTTCATATTCTGCTACATTGTTCGTGGTCTTAAAATTGAGCTTATAAGATAAGTGAATGTTCTCGTTAGCTGGGGAGATCAAGACTATACCTACACCTGCTGAGTTCTGAGCACTTGCCCCATCGAAATACATGGTCCAGATCACTGTTGTGATTTATTCTAGCCACGGATGGGTGGGCTCAGTGAGCTGAACCAACGTCTGCTGATTATCATCAATTTGCAAAATACAGGATCCAAAATCGGTGTCCACGACGTAAATTGGGTGATTCACTAAGCGACTCTCTTTCATCTTACAAATATTGTTGGCTACTTGATACTAGTGCAACATCACACATGACATTTATAAAAGAACGTTTTGAAGAACTTAATGAAACAATAGATGGCATAGTTTACTTTGCAGATAAGCCAAGTCTTAAACCAAAGGGAATGGGCACCATTCGACTGAAGATGCCTGGATTCCCTGATTTCTTGTTGAAGAATGTTCTCTATATTCCAGAGTTGCAGAGAAGCCTGCTGTCCTTGGTGGAGATTCAACAGTGAGGCCATTCCATCCACATGTTTGATGGAATTGTTGAAATAAGAAAGTCCTATGACAACCAAGTCATCATGACTGGATACAAAGATGGGAAGCTGCTGAAGCTAAAAGGTTCATCTGCAAGAGTTCAGAACTATGCCTACCTCTCTCAGCATGGAGAAGGTAATTTGTCATCTAGTTCATTG
>LPNX010475553.1:61888-156595 GCA_001517045.1 Pseudotsuga menziesii
TAAGTCCCTCAAATGCTCTTGATAACAATACCCCACATGAAATGTGGTTTGGCCATCTCCCTTCAGTAAGGCATCTCAGAGTTTTTGGTTCCACCTGTTATGCCTTGATTCCAAAGGAGTAAAGAAACAAGCTTGGTGCTCAAAGCAAAAAATGCATTTTCCTAGGGTACGAAGAATACTCCAAGGCATACCATTTGTATGATGAGGTAAACAATAAATTTGTTATTTCCAGAGATGTCATTTTTCTTGAAACTAATAAAAATGACCAGTCCATTGAGAGACAGCTTGATCATTTGGAAAGTTATCCTCATCCAAAGACATATTCTGAAAATGAATATGAAATTCCAAACCTTGAAGGGGGGATTCCTATTTTGGATCAACCTTTGGAATTTCCATATGAAGCACCAACTCCCTCGCATGAAGAAGTTCCTGCTACTTCACCTGATCAAGAGATTCAAATCGATGATGTGATTGAGAGAATTGAAAGACTCTCAATCAATGATGAAGCACCACCAACTGATCAACGAGGACCATCACAGAAGATTCCTAAATGGGCCACAAAGACACTTGAAAGTGTCCATCTAAATGAAGTTGGAAAGACAGGAACGAGAAGTTTGAAAATACATGGAGGAGAAGCAGATAATTTAGGTGATGACATGGATGTATCATTTGGTTGTGAATTTAATTTATCTGCTAACTTTGAACCAACTCCCTTTGAAGAAGCTTCTACTCGAGTTGAGTGGAAAGAAGCTATGCAGAATGAGTATGATGCACTCATGAACAATGGAACTTGGAAGCTGGTTGACCCTCCAGTTGGAACCAAACCAATTGGCTGCAAGTGGGTGTACAAGAACAAATACAGATCAGATGGCTCACATGACAAGCACAAAGCGAGGATTGTAGCAAAAGGTTATGCACAGAAGGAAGGAATTGACTATGAAGAAATGTTCTCTCCTACAGAAAAATGGGCTACCATCCGTACCTTACTCTCTTTAGCTGCTCAGAAAGGGTGGAAAGTTCATCAGATGGATGTGAAGACTCCTTTCTTGAATGGAGACTTGAAAGAGAATGTCTTCATGTCTCAGCCAAAAGGCTTTGTTGTGAAAGGAAAAGAACAAAATGTATGCAAGCTTGTCAAATCCTTGTATGGCCTAAAACAAGCACCTCGTGCATGGTATGAAAAGTTAACCGAGCATCTTTTGAAGTTAAATTTCGAGCATTTTGATCTTGATGATGCAACACTGTTTATAAAGAAAGTTGGAAGATCTGTTGTGTATCTTGTGGTGTATGTAGATGATCTTTTGATGACAGGGAACAATGAGAGCTATATAGCATCCATAAAGAAAGATTTGAAAAAGATATTTGAAATGACAGATATGGGACATCTCCACTATTACTTAGGAATTGAAGTCACTCAACATCCTAAGTACATATTCCTATCTCAGAAGAAATATGTTGGAGAACTACTAAACAAATTTTGCATGACAGAATGCAACCCTATCTCTACTCCAATGGAATAGAAAATGAAGCTCACATCAAGCGAAGGAAAAGAATTTGAAGATGCGACCAAGTATTGACAACTTGTAGGGAGTCTTATCTACCTTACAACAACTAGACCAGATATTTCTTATGTTGTTGGCATACTTTCAAGGTTCATGCATAAACCTTGTGAAGGGCTCTGGTCAGCTGCAAAGAGGGTTCTAATATACTTGAAGGGGACTCAAGACGTTGGACTCAAGTACTCTAAAGTGGATGACTTCAAACTTATTCGGTACTCAGACTCAGATTTTGATGGCGATAAGGAGACAGGAGTATCAACTTCTGGATACACTATGAGTCTTGGATCAGCAACTATCTCATGGAGATCACGCAAACAGTCAGTTCCGGCAGATTCAACAACAGAAGCAGAATATGTGGCTGCAGCTGAAGCAACGAAATAAATAGTATGGCTCAGGAAGATACTTGAAGATTTGCAAGAAAAACAAGAAAATTCCACTCAATTATTGGTTGACAATACTTCTACAATCAAGCTGGCTAAGAATCCTAGATTCCATGATCGAACCAAACACATCAACACAAAGTATCATTTGATTCGACATCATGTAGAGGCCAAGACAGTCCATATTCGACATTGTTCCACAAATGATCAAGTTGCAGACATCTTCACCAAAGCGCTTGGACGAGAAAAGTTTGAAAGATTCAGAAACATGCTCGGACTTACGAACACCCCTTCGGATTAAGAGGGGGATTGTTAGAATATAATCCATCAGGATTATATATTGTAAATAAATAAATAAATAGTTAGTTGAACAGTTACATAGGAAGCCGAAAAGGATGGGCGGAAGGTGAAACACAACCGTCACATGTAATATATAAATGTATGCATTAGCCATGAATAATATTGAATCGGGAGTTATACCTATCACTTATGATGTATGCTAGCTGATTTTCTCTATACAACAGCTTAGTTTCCCCTCCAAACATGGGAATGGTAGCAAATGTGAGATCCATCTGGAGGGTGCCACCTAATATTTTGCTCCATGACCGAGACAGCAAGAGGCCGAATTTTGGGGGAATATCAGCCACTACAATGTCCATCATTATGCTTTTCGAAGGCAGTTGGCTTAATTTTACAGCAAGATCTTTGATGATGCCCAAGCATTTTACCTTCCTGGAGTCAAAAGTGAATAAATCATGGTAGGGCTTGGTAATGCTAAGGCCGATCTCATCCATCACTGCTTTTGGCATTAGGTTGTGAGAGGCTCCTGAATCCATCAAATAGTTATGGAGGATTTTATCATGGATGTTCAAGGATATATAGAATGGTGGGAAGGAGTCCTTTAGGTCTTCAATCATGGGGCCCAGGGTTACAACAGGATTTTCATCTTGCAGGTTCACAAAGTCAGTGTCAATGTGCACCTTGGGCTGAAGGGAATTTAGAATGGAGGTTTTAAATGCACCATTCTTCATCAACTCAATTAGAGGGAAATGGATTTTCAATTTTTGAATTTTAGACTCAAGGTTGAAAGAATAATGCATCTTATCTAGAAATCTTACCTCCTGAGCTGTATGTTTGAGTTGGACTTGATCAAGTGTGGCTGAAGGTGCTGGTTTATGCAATGCTTTGGATGGGACAACTACTTTCTTTGGTAAAACAACAACCTTTCTAGCAATTGCAGCAGACTTCTTGATAGGTACAGCATTTTTATTGAGGGGAGCAACCAACCTAGACCTCAGTTGGTAACCTTCCTAACTATAAGCCTGATAGACAACCTCTTCAGTGATCTGCTCATTAATCAGGGCTTCTTCATATTCTACCTGGGTCATAAAAGAATAGTCCACCTCATTCTCCATGCAGTGGATATTGTCTTCAGCTTCTTGTTCTTCTTTAATGAACTTTGGTTCTTCTTCTAATACAGCCTTCTAAAATGGAGCTCTTATCCTCTGGTCTTCCCCTTGATTTCTCTCCCTTCTGAAAATCTGAACAGGGGGGTTTCCTCTTCTATAAGGAACAAAATTTGGGTTTCGAGGAGCAAAGTCACTTGGCCCCTTACCCCTCACCAGCATATTTCCTTGGTCCTTCAGTTTTGACATTTCAGCAGTCAGGTTATCCAAGAGTTTGGTCATTTTTTCAATCTTGTTCTCTGATGTAGAAGACCCACCATAGTCTGCTGCCTGCTTTCTCCTATCTACCTTCCCTTTGACCTTTTGAGATGCCATAATGTTTAACTCCACCTCTATGGTAGCATCCTGCATGAGTGATAAGAAGGAAGATCTCCTTTCTTGGAGAAGTAGGTAGAAGTTAGAGTCAAAGGCATTTTCATAAGTTATAATAGCTGAGGCACCGATGGGATTAATCTCAGTGGGGATCTTGCTCTCCATGTTGTTGAATCTTTTGGTAAAATTGGAGACAGACTCACCATTTTCTC
The DNA here is from genome assembly GCA_001517045.1 of Pseudotsuga menziesii. Classification (NCBI taxonomy): domain Eukaryota; kingdom Viridiplantae; phylum Streptophyta; class Pinopsida; order Pinales; family Pinaceae; genus Pseudotsuga; species Pseudotsuga menziesii. The sequence goes on from LPNX010475553.1 coordinate 65,818, forward strand.
TTCTCAGGTTGCTGAATTTTGTGATATAGTAGAGGTGGTCTCTCCTTTCTCCCCAATGTTTTAGGTAAATGTCATCTAGGGCCTCTATGCCTGCCACTGACCCAGCAAGTAGTTCCTTAAACCACTTTCTATCCTGGCCATCTAAGCTTTGCACAAAAACTCTGGTCCATACATCTTCTTGTTCTATATTTATATTTTCAGCATAATTATAAAAATCCTCCAGATGTTCTTCATCATTGAAATCCCCTTCCCCTGTAAACTTAGGCATATACATGAGGTAATCCCCGGTAGGCATGCCTTCAAGAGGATTTGGAAAAATAAGGGGTGCATACCTAGCTACTAACATCCTTTCCATCTTGGTCATTTGAGGGAAAGCCATATTGGAAATGGGTATGGATAGGGTTGTGGAAGGAAGCACTGATTAAAATATTTTCCGAGAAGGCGGTGGTATACTTATCCCAGTGGAGTCACCAGGGATTGGATCTTCACAAGCAGCAGTGCTTGAAGATGCCCAAGCCCTAGATTTTTCTGATATAAAAAAATTTCTGGGAATTAAGAGTTTCAGTAGAAGAAATAACAACAGAAATATTTCTTGAAATACCTGATGTAGCACTGCTAGTCTGTCTTAGTAAAGCCCTAGCTTTCCTCAAGATTTCTTCTGCATCTGAAACAGGCGTTGCTGGTGGCTCCTTTGGGTTTGCTCTGGTACTTGGTCTTCTTGAAGCCATATTTTATCAATGGAGTCACCAGATAGATGATTACAACCATAATAATGTCCAAGCCTTTTCTATCATCAAAGTATGGATCTATGTTGTCTCCCAGGGAAGCTAAGCTTCAATATCCTCTCCTCGACAACGGCACCACTTGTTATCACTCCAGGAAACTCCTCTAGGTTGTAGATCGAGGATGCCTGGTAACTTAAAAAAAATTTAGGGTTTTTCTGAATTAGATCAAGCCAGATAACCTTTATAACCTCCAACTCTTAAGACATGCATGAAGCTCACTCAATCACAAGGATTTTAGTTACAACTTGTTCAGTAGTTTGACAAAAAGGTGCAGGGATGGAGAACTCACCGGGTTGGCAGACTTACACACATAACACCTGCATATAAATGGATAAATCCCACTGAGGATGGTGTTTATAAATAAAATATCACTAAATAACCAATAGGATGATAGTTATCGACCCTTTAATAAATCTGAAAATTACCTAAATGCACATTTAGGCAATAAACACAGTAAAGAAAGAGATGGCTGAACAAATCACAACAAAAGAGATTATACTTAGAGTAAACTAGATGAGATGATTGATAATGGAATAGGCTCATAAATCCCCGTAGTCAAACCTTTGTTAATCAAATAATCATGGGCTTTATAGCCTTTTACAAAATTTATAGATCCTGAAAATCCGATCTGTTTTGCACAAAAATAATTGGAAGTAATAGTTTTTCCAGATTAGGGCTTCAAACCCTTGCTGACTATTTGTTTATTTACTATGAATATCTAGTTCACTGAGAATTCTTTTAATGACTAAAGTAGTATATGATAACCACCACTGCTGGTTCGCTGTGGAATTTCCCCCAATAGCCAGTGTATTGGTGTTTAACTGAAGTGATTTTCCTCATTTAATCCGCTGGATTTTTCTTTATCTTGTCGCTGTAGATTCGGCACTCCAAGTCTCTATTTCTCCACAGTTTACCACCATGGTCGCTGTTTGGAGGATTTTTCCTGTTTTCCATCGATGCCCCAAGTCTCATTGTTGCCATAGTTGCAAAGGTGAAATGAACTAAATTTCATTGTATTGCTGCTGAAATTTGATTTGCGACGGAATTGGGGCATTAGTCCTCTATGCCACCAACACTGCGGAGATGTTTTGTTGAAAACTTGTCAATCTGTAGTCTGTATTCCTTTCAATTTCCAATGATCCTTTATTGTCGCACTTATCAGAGTGTTGTAAACTTTTTCATTTATCGGGAGCCTTAGTCTGTTTTTCTTCCATCGTTGCGGCTACTTAGCAGACTAATTCACCGCCAGTTAGTGTTTTCAAGTTTTGATTTCTTCTTCTTGACTTCAGTAGTATTTAGTTCTTCACATCACCAATGTTTCCGAACCTTTCGGCCTTGTCCCTTTGCTACGTAGTCTTCAGTTCTTCCGATCACCAAAGAGTTCATGTATTTTCATGCTTATCGGAATGTTCCTTGTCATAGATCGGAAGCCGTAGTCTTTCATCCTTCTGTGGTTGTGGCTCCGCAGTGAAATATTTTACCGTCGGTTAGTATTTAGCACCTCCGATGCCAAAATTTTCATTCCCTCTGATCGCTGATGTTTTATGTTGTGGCAGAACACGTAGCCATTTGGTTTCCCACCATTTCAACTCCTTAGAGGACTAATTCACCGATGGTTAGTCTTTAGACCCTCCGATTGCCAATGTGTTCATCTATTGTCATCGATCGGAAGCCATAGTCAGTTTTTTTCCTGCCATTGCGACTGGATCCCTAGGGAACTAGCTCGCCGATCATTAGTCTTTTAAAGTTTTGATGCCAACACTGCAGAAACCTTTAGCTTTATCTTGTCGATCTGTAGCCTTTAAAACTTCCGATTTCCATAGAGCTGCTTGGTTCTAAACTCTCCAATGATTTGTCTTTAGTCCTTCCAATCACCGACAATTTCCTCTTCTCATAGAAGCCGTATTTTATAAGTCTTCCGTCGTTTCAGCGCCATAGTGGACTAACTCACCGATCCTTTATATTTTCAAGCTCTGATCACTGTTAAAAAGTGTTCCGATGGCATTAAAATGTTTAGCAATACACCTAAATACCAAAGGGGTCTTCCACTTGTTATTTATCTTCCATCTTTCGGTGGCTAATGAGATGTTCTGATCCTCGCCCAAGCCACCGAAGCCACAACTTTGTGAAATTTGCATAAAAAACAGAGGTCTTCAAAACTGTTAGTGATCTTCATATCCTTCGTTGCATCATTTAAATTCTTCATGCTATCAAAAATAAATTTATTTTATTTTGGGAGATAACAATAATCATAGGTATACCAAACCTAAAGATTGATCATGAAGGATGCAACCTTTGATGAAGATACATGTCGATAAATTTGTAGCTCCCAGAGTTGCTGAATCGATGAAGGAATTTTCACCTTCTCATTATGATGAGATTCAAGAAGAACATGATATGTTGGAGCCCCAAGAACCTCCCCACATGAATATCTCCCACAAGAGAAAGCCATCTTGGGCCCGTGAGGTTATTTAAGAAGCAGAAAGGTATGGTGATCCACAAGGATCCACAAGGTATAGAAAGAAGCCAAATCCATTGCCTAGTTATGTGGCTTTGATTTACGATATTGTAGACAAAGAACCTACTTGTTTAGAAGTAGATTTTCAAAATAACGAATGGGTAGAAGATATGACAAAATAATACCATCCATAATGAAGAATGATGTCTGGTAAATAGTTCCCAAGCCAGAAGGAAAAAGTGTCATATCTTCCAAATGGTTCAACAAGATAAAACATATAGCCAATGGAATTATTGAGAAGTACAAATCCATATTTATGTCCCATGGATTCTCTCAAAAGGAAATAATCAATGATGAAGAGACATTTGCTCCTGTAGCAAGGTACACTTCTATAAGAACCATCATGGCACTAGCAACCAAGAACGAATGGAAGTTACACCAGATGGATGTGAAAACAACCTTCCTAAATGGTGTTATTGAAGAAGAAGTGTGCATAGAACAACCACAAGGTTTTGAAGTTGAAGACAGAAAAACAAATTGTAAATTGAAGAAGGGTTTGTACAAACTAAACAAGCTCCAAGAGCTCAGTATGGAAGAATTGATAGTTTTCTAACGAGCTTGGGATTTACCAAAAGTAAGGTTTATCCTAACCTTTACTTCAAGGTTATGGATAATGAACCTGTCATATTATTGTTATATGTGGATGACTTATTTCTGACAAGTAATGGAAATAAAATATCAGAGTGTAAAAAGAATCTCACTGCAGAAATCAAAATTAAAAACCATGGCTTGATGCATTATTTTCTAGGTCTTGAATTATGGCAGATCCTGAAAGGAATATTCCTTAACTAAGGGAAGTATGCAGTGTAAATCCTAAAAAGGTTTGACATGTTGGAATGTAAATCCATGGACACACCTATTGATACACACTTGAAGTTATTGGTTGATGCTTCGTCAGAATTAGTGGACATGACACTATACACACATTTCATTGGTTCATTGATGTATATGATGGATACCTAGCTAGATATATGCCTTTTTGTGAACACTTTGAGTCAGTATCTGGTTGAACCCATACATGTTCACTTGGTAACTGCAAAGTATGTGATGAGATAACTAAAAGGTATGATAGACTATGGTCTCAGTTATACTAGAGACCGTGACTTTAGACTATTTGGTTATACAAATTTAGATTGGCAAGGAAGTGTCTCATATAGAAAGAGGACTTCGGGAGGATGTTTCAGTATGGGTTTAGCCATGATCTCATGGCTAAAAAGAAAGTAGTCTAGTGTTTCTCTTAGCATTGTAGAAGCAGAATATATTGTAGCTTGTTCTGCCAGTCGTGAATCCATATGGCTTTGAAATTTGCTATCAGATTTATTCAATATTGAGATGGATTCTACCAAGATTCTATGTGATAACCAAATATTCATGAAGATGACATAGAACCTCGTGTTCCATGATAAGACGAAGCACATAAAATCTGGTACTTCTACATTGATGACATGGTGCAGAAAGGAGCTATAAAGCTCCAATATATGAGCATGGATGAGCAGGTTGTAGATGTGTTGACTAATCTTCTGTCTTGTGTGAATTTTGAACACTTCTTAGACAAGCTTGGTGTTAACCATGAGGACTTTCCTTGAAAGGGAGAGTAGTATTGATACTATGGAATCCTGATCATAGCAAGTAGCTTAGTTTGGATTAATCATCCTTAGACTTGATCATGTAATTAAAAAAGGAAGGATCGTCTTAAATGTTGATTTTTTTGGACTTTATCTCGTAATTTTGAAAGGAAGAATCATCCAAGATGTTGATGTTGGTATTGATCATCCTTAGACTTGACCCTGTAATTCTGAAAGGAAGGACCGTCTTAAATTTTGATCTTGTTGGACTTGATCCCGTAATTCTGAAAGGAAGGATAATCCAAGATGTTAATGCTGGGATTGACCATCATTAGACTTGATTCTATAATTCCAAAAGGAATTATCATCTTAAATGTTGATCTTTTTAGACTTCATCCTGTAATTCCAAAAGGAAGGATTGTCCAAGGTGTAGATTTTGGGACAAACCATCCTTAGACTTGATCCCATAATTCTAAAAGGAAGGATCATCTTAAACGTGGATGTGGAAGAAATAATCATCCTTAGACTTGATCCCATAATTCTAAAAGGAAGGATCGTCTTAAATACTAATGAGTAATGGGATTGATCCCATAATTCTGAAAGGAAGGATTGTCCAGAATGTTAGTAGTGGATTTGATCCTGTAATTCTGAATGAAGGATTTTCTAGAATTTTAGTAGTGGAATTAATCCTGTAATTTCAATAGGAAGATCATCCAGAATGTTAGTAGTGGACTTGATCCCATAATTCATAAAGGAAGTATTGTCTAGAATGTTAGTAGTGGACTTGATCCTATAATTCATAAAGGAAGGATAGTACAAAATATTAGTAAGTGGATTTGATCACATAATTATGAAAGGAAGGATAATATAGGATGCCAGTAATGAAATTGATCCTTTAATTCTGAAAGGAAATATCGTCCTATGTATGTATGTGTTAGTTGTCATTAGTATTGGTATCTCTGTAAAGACTTGATCCCATAATTCTAAAAGGAAGGATTGTCTAAGTACCACAGATGTGTTGTCCACAATCTCGTAATTCTGAAAGGAGGGATCATGTTGGTTGTTGTTATACCTTCCATAAGATGATGTTACTCCGTCCTTGTGTTGTTGATGATTATGTCACATGATGTTGTTGTTATTCCAACCTTATGCTGATGAGTCATCCCCATGCTATCGATGTTAGTGATGTATCAATTTTTATGCAAAAGATGATGTTACATACTACATATGATGATTCAGTTCCATGTTGTATATGATGATGTTCCAGTAGATGATGATGATGCTCCAGCTCCACGTTGTTGATGATGTTCCAGTTCCATGATGCAGATGATGATGCTTCAGCTTTGTACTGAATATGTTGATGATGATACTTCAACACTGTACTAAAAATGTTGATGATGATACTTCATCTTTGTCCTGAGATGTTGATGATGATACTTAAGCTATGTACTGAAGATGTTGATACTACATCTCTGTGCAGTAGATAATAGTGATGCTCAAAACTTCTGATGATCTATAAATGTACAAAACAATGTTCCAAAATATGATGTTTATGATGCCTCCTCTCTCCTTCTGATGATGTTGTGTAGAGCCACACCCATTTTTGTTGCTTTCAGTAGAATACATTTATTGTTAAGGGGAGGTGTTCAAATAATGTAACTTCGAAGAATATTCTACTTGTACTTAAAATTATCAGTATTCCTCCTTTACGATATGTTACCGATGTAAAAGGTCATGTAAATGTCATGACGTAAATGAATATAAATGTCATGTAAAACCTTAGTTGTAAGTCGGGTCAATAGTACCCAGAAAAGATGAATATAACTATTATTGTGAAGTTTACCTACGTAGGTCGGCCCTGCTAGTTAGGTAGGTGGGCCTAGTTAGGGTAAAACTCAGTTGGGAAGTTTAGTGTAAATAGGGAGGTTCCCTCCCTCATTTGTACAGACTCACTCACACTTGTATTGCGCAATCGAGAGAAAGATGGAGAGACAAAGAAGGAGGAGGACCAATTTCTTTGGTGTTTTGTCTCTTATGCTTTTGGTTTGGTCTCTCACTTGATGATACCTTGTTCTTTGGTCATTGCATACTGGTAATATATTTTAAGAAAGTTTATTTGGGTTTTTTCATTTAGGGTTTCCCAGGGTAAAGTTTTGTGTACCGTGTGCAAGGATAATTTTAGGGGCAAAATTTAGCCCAGTGGGCTATTTTTACATGTTTTTCTCCCAAAAAAGATTCACCATTTTCCATTTTTTGAAGCCCTGTTTCACCCAATTTTGGTGGGGTAAAATATTTTTGAAAAATATTGCCAATCACTTTATAGTTGGCATTTTAAGAATTGGTAATATTTGCCAACATTTATACACTTTTAAATAAGTATGGTTCATTAAAATCATCCCTGACCATGTGATTGTGTTTCTTTCACTGATCCTCTTTATGTTTTTATTATGAAAATGTATTAAATGATAATCAAGTTAGGACTTAAGCTATGAAATCATATAAAACTTAACAATGATGATTTTATACAAAAGATTAAAAAGTGAAATGGGTATAAAAACATTAAAAGTCTCATGATTGTATTTTTTAGCTATAAGAACAAGAAAGGTGGCATTTAGATCCCTTGAAATATTCCCCAGTATTATAGAATCATTGATAATATCAATCAACTCCTCCCCACACATATCAAATAAGTGAACAAAAAATTATGTCCTCCATGATTTTGTACCAAGACTTTTATCTTTGGCAAACTGAAGAAGGCCTTACTTAACTTCTTTTGAATCCACCTCATCCCCCACCTACATACCTTCATATTCATTAAAGTATCTGGGAAAAAGTCTAAGGAATTTAATTTTGTTGTTGTAATTGTAACTTTGGAAGGTATTTTGACATATATTACTATTGTATATTGTTGTACCCCCATTTTAGTTGTGTGTTCCTCCTTTCGGGATGTCATCATTGTGTATGGTCAGTGAGGTAAACCCTCTATTGTAATTTGGGGAAATAGTCCCATGATTAAATAAATGAGAATGTATTTATAAGTATTCTTAGGTAGGTCATCCCCAAAGGTAACCTGGTTGACCTAGTAGTTGATTTAAGAACTCAACGAAAGAATATAAATAGGGAGGCACCCTTCTCATTTGTTATACACTCACTTTCTCTCTCATGTGTGCATTAGGAGAGATAATAAGAGGAGGAAGATAGAGCTATTGCAGATATATTTTTCTTGGGTTATTCTATCTTGTGATAAATTCTTTGTGACAGACTATTCTAAGGAAGTTGAGAGGTTTTCTCCTATATGGTTTCCCCGATGAAAAAACTCTGTGTATCATGTATATTTGATGTATTGACGTGCTCATTATTCTTTCATATAAATATCCTAAGTAAATTAAATTAGAAAAACTAACATGCTATCAGAGCCACTCTGAAAGAAAATGATGTGTGGCCGAAATACAGCTACAATAGCAGGTACTCGAAATTAGCGTTTCATGCTTGAAAACCCTCGAAGACTAAAACTAGTAATCTTGGAATTTTTATTATAACGTGAGACTAGAAAAGGCTCATGAGATGAAACTTGGACCAGATGAAGATGAAATATTTTTGTACCTTATTTGTAAGTCTTAGCCTCATATTCAATATACTTCAGGAGATATGATTCCTCCAAATCAGGGTTCCAGCCTCCTCTAGAATATAGTCATAAATAGTTTACCTACGGAGAATTCCTATATCTTGCGATAGGAAGGTCCAAATGAAATTTAGAAATATTTTTCAGGCAGGGAAAGGAATCTAGTTTATGTGGTCCAAGTTTCATACCTCGAAGGTGAAATAGTGATATGTGGCAGTCTGTACAAGTGTGTTATGTTGAACAGTACTAAAACAAATTACCTTGGGAAAATCAACATAAGTCCCACTTGGAGAATCCAATTTTGCTATAACCTATGGGGTTGGAAAAAAGACAGAGAAGGATACCTCAGTGAGAAGTTTCCGACCTTGAGTAGAAGAAACTTTCGAGATACAACAGAATCAATATCAGATAATTATGAAAAATAAAATTGGAGAAAATAGGGCTTCCTGTTCCGTGAGCTTCCCACCACTATTTTTCAGAAAACGAGTACAATGGACAACCCGTATTGAAGAGGCTCATCCTTCTGTCCAATCAAAAGTTTTAAATTCCAATTTTGGAAAATTAGGCTTTCTTTAACAAAACTTAGATCAGTCAGCTCTAGAACCAGGTCGGACACCTCAAATCGGTAAGATCTAAGTCCTTGTTATTTCCATTTGAGGTTCTCATTTCAAAATGAATCATCACACCCATCCTGATGATAAGCTTGGTGAAGCTAACAACTTCAGAGCATGGAAGTATAGGATCTCCCCGATCCTTGAAGAAAATGACTTGGATCAGTATATCAGTAAGGAAATTCTAGAGATTGAGGGAGATGAGTCTAAGGATAGAGCCAAAAGACTCATTGCAGATTCTAGAGGGGATCATCTCATCCCTCATGTGTCATCCTTGAAGACACCAAAGGAATTTTTTGATTGTTTAACAAAGTTTTTTGAAGGAAATACCATCAATTGGAAAATGAAATTGAGGAACTAGTTGAATAATGTGAAGATACAAAACTCAACGAGAATGCAATCCTACTTCAAGGGTTTCTCAATTCAACGAACATCTTGAAGTAGTCTATGAAGAAGAAGATATTGTTATGAACACCTTAAATGGCCTCCCAGGATCATGGTATTCATTCATTCAAGGAATATGTGCCAGAAGGAAGTTGATTACCTTCAGCAGACTCTAGGAAGAGTGCACATGATAAGAAGCTCAACTTATAACAAGAGAAGAGAAGATCGGAGCAACTAAAGATCAGGATCTCATCATTCAAAGAAGAAATATAATATTCCTAAAAAATGAGGAATATGTACTTTAATCTAGAAGGATTCAACTCATGAAGAATCTTTTATCCATTTCAACATTTGGATAAGAAAGGATGAAGTTGTGAATGAAGAATATGGTGAAGTAGAAGACTTCAGTTATTTTTGCAAGGACATAAGGATCAAGAAGGATTATACCCACCAAACAAACATAGATAAGTGGTTCAATTGTCACTTCATGTTATTGTTTGGTTGTGCACTTTTTTATATTTAGTTGTTGTATTATGCATGTTTGAGTGTTTGCATTTATACTACTGAATTGCACATGATGGGTAGTAAGTCAATGATGTTTTACAACATTCCATTTCTAGTTCTATATATTGAAACCTCTTTGCTAAGATATTGAGAGTAGTACACACTCTTAATAACATTAGGGTAGAAGGAATCTACAAGTTACCGTATGTGTACAGGATATGGATGGATTTTGTAGCATTGGATAAGATAGTTCCATGGTTGTGTGACATATAAGTTGATACATTAGATTAATATGTTTTGGAAATAATGAAATGTTTCTAGTCATGAAAGTGAATTTGACTTGTAGATCATTCCAAAGAACAAGTAACGACACTTTAGAAGAGGAACTTGAAGCTCCCCGGGTCAGAGAGACCATGGTGAAAGAAAGAGGTTCAAAAGAATATAAAGAGAATGGTATATCCACCTCAAAAAATTAAGACCATATTGGGCACAAGAGATCATCCAAGATAAAGAAAAGTATGATGGAAATTCAAAAGAAAGTAAGATTCCTTAGACACACTCAAGTTATCTGGCACTGTTTAGTGACATCATTGATATAGATATTTCTAGTTATGAAGAAGTATCCAAGGAAATAAGACTATGATCAAGGAGTACCAGTTGATCATGGGGAATGATGTCTAGGATTCGATTCAGAGACATGAAGGGAACTCCATAGTGTCTTCCATATGGATCTACAAGATCTAGCATGTAGTAGATGGAATTATCGAAGGATACAAGGAAATATTTGTAGCACAGGGTTTCTCATAGAAAGAAGGTGTGGACTACGAGGAGACATTTGTACCAGTTGCGAGGTACACTTCCATTAGATCCATACGTGAAAGTATGAGATGGTATATACACTAGCTGGATATCAAGACAATATTCTTGAATGGTGTAGTCGAGGAGGAAGTGTATGTAGAGTAGCCACTAGGAGTCAAGACACATGATAGGAAGACTCATGTGTGTAAATTAAAGAAGTCCTTGTAAAAGCTAATAAGGCACCCATAGGATAGCACATATAGTTGCATGAGGAGCTTGTAGATCACCTAGAGTGATGAAGATATTAACCTTTGATACAAGGATGACAAACTCAAAAACTGGGTGCAAGTGGAAATTTTCAACAAATTTCAAGAGAGAGGATCGTGGTATCAAGTGACCTTAGATGGATACATAGAAGATCGGTAGGAGAGGAAGCTACTTTTCACTCCACTACAGAATGTTTCAATACATAGAGTACAAAATGCAGAGGGAGAATGATGCTCCGCCTCATAGGGAGTGACTACATAAGATCCCCGAGTTCAAGAACCTTGACATAGTACGACAGGATGGACAACTTACTGATGGGCCTAGGATTTACCAAGAGTAAAGTGGATTCCAACTTTTACTTAAAGGTTGAAGGAAGAATACTAGTGTTGCTCCTGCTATATGTCGATGACATGTTCGTGACAAGAGAGGATGAAATCATTGCATATGCAATGAGGAGACTTTCCATTGAGTTCAAAATGAAAGATCTAGGGATTATGCACTAATTCTTAAGAATGGAGGTGTGGTAGAATGCGGATATAATTTTCCTTGGTCAAGGAAAGTATGCATTCGAGATTCTGAAGAAATTCGGAATGTTGGACCACCAGACGATAGCCACACCTGTGGCATCAAACTTGAAGCTACTGTGTGATGCTTCATCAGATTCGGTTGATGCCATGATGTATCATCAGATGATTGGCTCATTGATGTATCTTATGAATAGGAGACTAGACATATGATTTTCTATGAACACTATGATCCAGTTCTTGATGAATCTGAGACATGTTCACTTGGTTGTTGCAAAGCATGTAGTGAGGTACCTGAAGGGTATAGTTGAGTATGGACTTAAGTATGATATCAATCAAAATACTAACCTACATGGTTATGTTTATTTGGATTGGGTAGGGAGCTCCATTGATAGGAATATCACCTTGGTTTTTTTCTTTAGTTTGAGATTCGGTATGACCTACTGGTTTGGAAGCATGCAGTTCTACACGGCGTTGAGTATAGCCGAGGAAAAATATGTTGTCACTTGCTTGGCTAGTTGTGAGGTAGTATGATTTTTAATGATATTATCTAATTAGATTGATTTGACTTGTATTTTTGTATGATGCAAAGAGGAGAAATGAATCTTTAGTATGTGATATATATTGAGGCCCCTCGAAAGACGGAGTGATGAATTCTAGCATAGTTGGAGAAACAGGTTATCCAAGTGTAAAATTTCTGGTGAAGGATGTAGGTTGCTTAGATTTAATCAGTTTTGTAGGTTGTCCTCAGATGTAATAATTCCTGGAAAAGCTTGCAGGTTGTCCTTGGACGTAATCAGTCCTGATGTAATTCTATATTATAAATAGCCAAAGTGAAGTTCAAGTACTTCAAAGAAAGACATGGTGTGATATAGAATGAGACCTCTCAAAAGAGGAAGTGATGAGTTCTAGCATATATGGAGAGAGATGTTGTCTGAGAATTAAATATTGTTGAAGATCATAGGTTGCTCAAATGTAATCAGTCTTGTAGGTTGTCCTCAAATGTAATCAGTCCTGGTGAAGTTCGTAGGTTATCCTTAGATGTAATCAGTCCTTATATGTTTCTATGCTATAAATACTGAGAGACCAGAAGATATAGATGCATGATATCTCACATGGGAAATGAGACAGGTCGTCCGAGAAGAAAAGACCCTAGTGTAGTAGGTTTTTCAAATGTAATCATTCCTATAGGTTGTCTAAGTGTAAATACGAGTCCTTGCATGATACGCAGGTTACTCAGACTAGTACATGTGGACATTTTTCCCACAGAAAATCATTTCTATTGCAACACTTTTGCATTTCTATAGTGAAAAACATGGCCCCTTCTTTTCGTGGGAAAACTTTCATTGCTATAGAAACACTTTTCAAAATTTGTTGCAAGTGTGACGAATGGATCGTGTTGAAATTGTGACGAATGGGTGGCTTCTACTATGACAGTGTTTCATCTCTATTGTGACGAATAAATGGTTTGTATTCCGACAAAGTTTCGTAACTATTGCGATGATAATTTAGCGATGAAGGCCCAACATGTCGTCTCTATAGCGACGAAAGAAATTTTTTTTTTTTAAATGAACAAAGTTCTTACGACGAAGCTTTGTTGGTGTAGTGATGAACTATTCGTCTCTATAGCGACGACAGGCAATTTTTTTTTTAAACAAAGTTATTACGATGAAGCTTTCGTTGGTTTAGCAATGAAGCTTCATTGGTGTAGAGACGAAGGGTTCGTCTCTATAGTAACGGAAGGAAACTTATTTTTTTTAAACAAATTTGTCACGACGAAGGTTTCGTTGTTTTAGTGATGAAGGTTTTGTTGTTTTAGTGATGAAGGGTTCGTTGCTGTAGAGACGGAAGGCAATTTTTTTTAAATTCTATGAACTTGCTATACTAGCGACGAAAATGTCCGTCGCTAGTATAGCAAATTTATTGACACTTGTGAGGAATAATTTTTTTCACTGTGTTGCCATCCTCCCTAATTTTATGGTTAATTTAACAATTGGAAGTTCAAATAATACTTGAGGAGTTGTTTGGAAATTTTTGAGTATCTTCATTCTATATTCCATGGAGATCTCTCTCCAATCATATTGTTTGATGGAGTTCCTTATGTTCATCTTATTGAGGAACTCTTTAAATTGGTATTTGTTAACTACTCCAGGAATCTTTGGATTGTCTAGTTCATCAGCAAGCCTTTATTTGCCTCTTCCAACATTCTCTAGGTCAATCTTACTAGAGTAAGGAATGGAATTTATATTCTTTTCAACAACGACTTCTAATTCCGTATCATGATTGAACCATTTTCCTTTTACCAATTTGATGCACAGGAGGAAATCAATATCTTCCTTATTCCCACCAATATGCTTACTTTTATGCCTTGAACAAGGGCCAAGAATTCAGCCTCATTATTTTAGGCCTGGGTAATTCCTATTCTAGGAAAGAACCACATTATGTTTGTGATTTATAATTGTTCCTCTCCTCCTTGATTAGCTACAGTTTTCTAGCAACTTTGTCAAAATTCAGCTTATAAATTCCTTCTATAATCACACTACAATCAACATCATATGTCAAACTCTGCTAATTGAACTTTTAATGCCCAGTAGTGAACCTATTTCAAGCAATTACACATTTTACAGCATCTAAATATCAAACTAAGATATGCATGTATGCAGGCACATCCACAAGATAGAGCAGAAATAAAACCCCCACAAAGATCTCGTCAAAGAATACAATAGTCAATGTTCAAAAACATAGGGCATAGACTTAGTAGATAGTGAGAATATTGAGCCTATGCCACATGAAAATAGTGAGAAATCAAGGTATTCTTTATACCTTCTGGACTATAAATAAGAGGTTTCCAGAATAAAGAATAATCCTTTCCAAGACAAACATACTCATTTATGGTAGTATAGCAAATATATTCCTTGATTACTCACATTGTAGTTTGTAAACATGAGAATAAAGGGACTCTACTGATGATACTTCATTTTAACATTGATTAGACAAACAATACTGACCCCAACTACTTCAGAAAAGGATTAAAAGAACTATGTCATCATAGACCTGGACTTCTTCTAAGATACGTCTTGCTTATTTGAAAGTTGATTTGGTTAGGGGGACAAACATGCCAATATTTTTTTATTGTTGTTTTCACCAATAAATATTTCTCAAATTTGAGGTTTATCAATTTTTAAATTTTACTAATGTATAAAGTATGAAACAAGGTTAGGGCATGCCCATTGTTACTCGTAACCACCCAAAATCTCATTTCATCCCAAAGAGATAACCTATTTGAGGTCAAAATAGGGCCAAAGTTTCCCAAACTGTTCAAGAATTAGCCCACAATTGATCTATACTTACAAAGGGGATACCTATTATTGTTGTTCACACTCATAATTATCCAAAAGTGCTCAAAAATTTCCCAAATGAGGCTTCTCATTACCGCTTCATGAATATAATTGCTTAGATCCTAAAATTTGTTGCTATTAGGAAATGAATGTAGGTTTGATAGGTTGGGTGTTTCTCAATTAAGTGAATAACTCCAAATATATACATAAATATTATATATTGACCATTTAAGCATGCCCTTCGAGACTTCTCTATGCAAGTTACATTTGATAATTTTCCATGTGTAGTGACTAATCAAATTTTAACCATAAAGGAATCATAAGAAAAAATAACATAGCACTAATCATTCTTTCTAGATCTAGTTACAAATGGATGAGGACCATAGTTTGTTGCCATATCATCAAACATTTCTCTTGTTGATGTATTTGTAACTTTAGAATGTATTCACTTGTATAACTTATATTGTACCCTGATGTTCCTATCGAGAGAATCATTTGTATTTCATTGTACCTCGATGTTCCTATTGGGAGAATCATTAATATAATAAAGTCATGTAAAGTCATAGAGTTTAACCCTCTATTGTAAGTCAGGGAAATAGTCCCCATAGTTGAGGGGTACTAGGGTTATTAGACTCTCCTAGTGAAGTCAGCCCTAGTAAGTAATTGTCAAGTGGAAAACTAATATAAATAGAGAGTGAGCCTCTCTATTTGAAACACACACAACTCACTCAACTGTAGTGCATGAGTGAGAGAAGAGGAGCTCGCACAAGTGAGAGAGAGAACAACTGTCGGAGATCATCTTTGTGTTTTTGGGTTTTACTTTTGCCATTGCCGCTCATTCTATCTCTGAGGAAGTTGCGGGTTTTTCTCCTTTATGATTTCCTCAAGCAAAACTCTTTGTGTCTCTTGTCTCTTATGATTAATGTTGTGCATGTTATTCTCTCAGATAATATCCTAGATCATATTGAGTAAATAATAAAAATATAACATGGTATCAGAGCTAACCTGAGAAGAATACATTGTGCAGTTGCAGAAGCTAGGGATTCTTACTTTTTAGGTATCTCTCCATAGATCATCAGTAAAACAGGCTAGGTTAACTCTCCATTGAAGGGCGCATCTTCCTGTTGAAGCAAAATTTGATTCTGGGCATTTTTAGTTTTTGACTTGTCACTCCTGCGTGAATTTAGGGATTTCACAGAAGAGGAATTTTTGAGTGAGCCCATCATAGGATTTCTCTCCTCCTAAAAATCGAAATTTAGAGCCCATATGAAATTTTTGGTTGGGTAAAACTCTGAGAAATTCAAACCCTAATTTGACCCCGGACCTGAAAACCTTAAAATACTAAAACTAGTAGTTTTGGTACATTCAATATATCTCAAGAATGGAGAAGAATCAGGAGCCGAAAATCTTACAAGCCGAATATAAATTCTGTATGTGCCCTATGTAAAAGTGTCAACATCATATTTGTTATATTCTTGGAGATATGATTCCTCCAAAGCAAGGTTGCAGTCTATCTGAGGATTCATCCCTAAACTAGACACCTTGGGAGAATTACTATATCTCGAGATACAAAGGTCCAAATTAAATTTTGCAAGATGTTCCAAATAGGGCACAAACTATACTTTCCATGGTAAATGTTTTCGACCCTAATGATGAAACAGTGACAGATGGTAGGATATACAATTTCTCTGTGATGAAAAGTCCTGAACAAAGTCACCTTGGGAAAATTCTCATAAGTCCCAATTGGTGAAACTGATCCTGCTCAAACCTATAGTGTTGGAAATAGGATAGACAAGACTACCTCAATACACAATTTTAGACATAGGAGAGTAGCACTTTCAGAGATACCACAGAAACCATATCAGAAATTCGTGCAGAAGAAATTGGAAAACTAGGGCTTCCTGTTTCGGGAGCTTCCCTCGACTATTTTCAAAAAAAGAGTACATTGGACAACTCACCTTGAAGAGGCCCATATTTCTATCCAGTAATACGTTTGAAATTCCAAGTTTTGAAACTTAGGGTTTCTCTGACAAACCCTAGATCATCCAGTTCCGGAACCAGGATGGACACCTCAAATCGGTAAGATCTAATTTTTTGCTATTTACATTTGAGGTTATCATTTCAAAATGACTAATCATTATAGCTTGATGACAAGATTGGTGAAGATGACAACTTCCAAGTATGGAAGTATGGAATCTCACTGGTTCTTGAAGATGGATTAGTGCACAATCTCAATGATGTCATGGTAGAGATGGAAGGCATCTAGAAAGTTTCTGTAAGATATGGATGAATGTTGTATTGGCTAAAATAGTTGCATGATTATATATTTATGCATAAAGAATTTTCCATTATGAATATGCCTTATGAAATGTTTCTAACCATACAACTAATGCATTTGAATTGTAGGAAAGATTGCGTACAATCTCCTACAAGAAAATAAGGATGAGACTTGTTCCGAAGAACAAGTGACGATAGTTCAAGAAATAATCCAAGATGAAGAATAATATGATGATACTTTCAAAGAAAGAAATAGGTATCAGAAACAATGCACTTATGTGACACTGTTGAGTGACATCATGGATGCAGAACCTTCTAGCTATGAAGAAATAGCCAAGAATAAAAGGAACAAGTGTACCAGTTCAAGAAGAATAATATCTAGGAAGCGGTATCGAGACCTGAAGGGAAGTCCATAGTATCTTCCATATGGATCTACAAGATCCATCATGAAGCAGATGGAAACATCATGGGATACAAGGAAATATTCGTAGCATGAGGATTCTCACAAAAAGAAGGTATAGACTATGAAGAGACATTTGCAGCCATTGGGATTTGAGACACATGATAGGAAGCCTCATGTGCATAAATTAAAGAAGGCCTTGTATGAGCTTAGAAGGCACCCATGGGATAACACATACATGACGAGCTTGAAGATCACCTAGAGTGATGAAGATCTTAACCTTTGCTACAAGGTTGAAGATGAAATCCTATAGAGGATGATAAGCTCACAAATGGGTGCGAGAAGAACTTTTGAAAAAGTTCAAGATAGAGGATCTTGGTATCAAGTGACCCTGGATGGATACATAGAATATTAGTAGTATAGGAAGCTACTTGTCACTCCAGTAACGAATACATAGAGTATGAAAGGCAGAGGGAGAATGAAGTTCCGCTTCAAAGGGAGTGACTACAGAAGATCCTGAGGTTTGACATGATACGATAGGATGGACAGATTACTGATGGCTCTAGGATTTACTAAGAGTAAATAGGACTCCAACATTTGCTTCAAGGTTGAAGGTGAAAGACGAGTGATGGTCCTCTTACATGTCGATGAATTTTTCCTAACAGGAAAAGAGGAACTCATTAAAGTTGCAAGAAGAGGATTTTTTTCTTCCGAGTTCGAGATGAAAGACTTGGGTATAATGTACTACTTTCTAGGAATGGAGGTATGGCAGATTGTGGATGGGATATCTTTGGGAAAAGGGAAGTATGCAATAGATATCTTGAAGAGGTTCGGGATGATGGACTACAAGGCCATGACCACACCTATGGCATTGAACCTAAAGCTATTGAGTGATGCTTCATCAGATTCGGTTGATGCCACAATGTATTGTCAAATGATAGGGTAATTGATGTACCTAATGAATACGAGACTAAATATTTGCTTTGTTGTGAACACATTGAACCAGTTCTCGATGGATCCAATACATGTTCACCTGATTGATGCAAAGCATATTCTAAGGTACTTGAAGGGTACAGTTGATTATGGTCTCAAGTATGAGGCGAATCAGAAGATTAACCTGGAGGGTTATGTGGATTTGTATTGGGAACGCAGTTCCAATGATAGGAAGAGTACTTCTAGGTATTGCTTCAGTATGGGATCAAGTGTGATCTCTTCATTTAGCATGAATCAATCTTGCATGGCACTTAGTACAGCCGAAGCAAAGTATGTCGTAGCTTGTTCATCTAGTTGTGAGGCAATGTGGCTGAGGAAGCTACTATCTTATTTATTTGATCTCTAGTTGGATGCTACTTGTATATATTGCGACAACCATAGTTGTGTGAATATGTGTTCCCTGGATGGTCAAATGTAAGTGTAGAGCCCTTCTGACATGGTTGTGGGATGTGTTCCCCACATGGTTAGATGTAAGTGCAGAGCCCTTCTGACATGGTTGTGGGATGTGTTCCCCACATGGTTAGATGTAAGTGCATATCCCTTCTGACATGGCTATGAGATGTGTTCCCCACATGGTCAGATGTAAGTGTAGATCCCTTCTGAAATGGTTGCGAGATGTATTCCCCGCATGGTCAAATGTAAGTGTATATCCCTTCTGAAATGGTTGCGGGATGTGTTCCCCACATGGTTAGATGTAACTGCAAATCCCTTTTGACATGGTTGTGGGATGTGTTCCCCACATGGTCAGATGTAAGTACAGAGCCCTTCTGACATGGTTGTGGGATGTGTTCCTCCCATGGTCAGATATAAGTGTTGTAGAAGATGAAGACCTACAGAGAGGCTAGGCCTACAACCGGCATGAAAAAGTGCTAGCTCTGTAGAACTTCCTATGATGAGTAGAATTGAAAGATAGCACCATTTGCTCGAGATAGCGGGAGCAGTGATGATGATGATGATCTAGTTTTGATGATGATCCAGAGACGAATACTTGTGTTGATGAACCGTGTCAAGAGAATACCTTCCTAGTTAACATGGAGTGTTGATGTATTTTTAACTTCAGAATGTATTCACTTGTATATCTTATTTTGTACCCCAATGTTCCTATAGGGAGAATCATTTGTATTTCATTATACCCCGATGTTCCTACCAGGAGAATCATTAATATAATAAATTCATCTAAAGTCATAAAGGTTAACCCTTCGTTGTAAGTTGGGGAAATAGTCCCACAATTGAGGGGTACTAAGGTTATTAGACTCTCCTAGTGAAGTCAGACCTGGTATGTAATTGTCAAGTGGAAAACTAGTATAAACAGAGAGTGAGTCTCTCTATTTGAAACATAAACACTCACTCAACTGTAGCACATGAGTAATAGAAAAGGATCTCGCACAAGTGAGAGAGAGAACAGTTGTTGGAGATCATCTTTGTGTTTTTGGGTTTTACTTTTTCCATTGGTGCTCATTCTATCTCTGAGGAAGTAGCGGGGTTTTCTCCTTTATAGTTTCCCTGAGGAAAAGTATATGTGTATCTTGTCTCATGTCTATGTGTCTCTTGTGCATGTTATTCTCTCAGATAAGATCCTAGAACATATTGATTAAATAATAAAAATCTAACATCTCTAAAAGTTGTTGTTGGAAATAGGACTCTAAAAAACCACATTGGCACCCAAATCAAACCATACCCTCAGGTGTTAAATCTACAATTTCTTAACCATATTTCACAATCAATTGGAAAAATTCCTCATATGTTGCATGTAACTATGATCATATTTGAAATCGAAATAATTTTTATGCCAAAAATCTCATTATAAAAAGAGAATAATAACTCCAATATGTGGCACCATGATGCCATGTGTTTTAATTCCATGCATTATCTTTCTTTTATCTCAACATATAATTGGGAGAAAGGGGGAGCTTAATATTTAAAAAAAAATTGTGAACATGACTGCACATCCCTCCAAAGTGGGTAAATGACAATGCTAATGGTCCTCTGATGGTGGATAGATGTACATGTATGTACATTTCCCAAAGCATGTTTGTAAGAAAGGGATTATACCTTTTTTTTTTTGGTGTTTGCATACCTCCACAATTGATTAGGCCTAGCACTATTGAACTACCTCCATTCTTACACAATTAGGACTTAGCATGCACTCTATTCACTCAATTTAACCTTATACAGTTAAACTTCATATTTGTATTAGTTGGATGAGCCTTATTTTCAAGGAGAAATGTGAATGGAGGATTTAGCAATTGGACTGAATTTGTGAGGGAGTTTTTCACATACGGAGGAGTGTGTCTCTATTGACTCCTGATCACAGTGACATAGAATATATCAAACCCAAAAAAATTCAAGCCTAGAATCCAAGAACTGGTTGTTTGTGTGCATGTTACCACAAAGGTAGGAGAGAGGCCTTCTAATTAATTATGTTTTTAGTTTATAGGGAGAAAAAATTATTTCCACACATGACCAATGCTGGTTAAGCGTGTGGGACATAAGTCCCACATTTATGGAATCTGGGAATACATTTAAAGATAAGGAATCCATAGATCCATGTTAACTCTAGATCTATCAAATGGGGATCAAGCCCCTTGAGGTGTAAACCTGTTTTAAAATGAAAAAAAGGAGGAAAAGTTTGTCCCTCAAGGTATTTGTTCCCTTTTGACACTTGGAAAATCTGAAGTTATGATAGATCAATACTAGTGGTTATTACTTTTGTTATTCTCATTTTTGGGGTTGTCTTGGCTTTTACATATTGTACATGGATGTGAAAGGCTTTTTAGTCGTTTTCTTCTACCGTCCTAACCTCGTGCACTATGAGAAAAAATGGATAGTAGTGACTCAAAATGGATACTAAATGTTTGAATAAATTCTTATTATATCATCTTCTTAGTCTAAATTAGGACTCCATTTCTTTTTACATAATGCTTGCATGCATATCTCAAAATTGTTTCCAATAGACAGCTGTAAAAATATGCAGAACATATTGAGAAGGCAATGTTTTTTAACATAATCAGCATAAACAAGAAATATGAATAAAAGTTGTTATAGGCACAGGAATTCATCTCATATCTCCTTCATGGACCTTATTTCAAATTGAAAAATAGTTGCACTTAATTTTCTTGTAGTAAAATTTCATTTTTACCATGTCCTTTTAAATGCATCAACTTTTTAAGAATTGGTTTAAGTGTATAGACTATCATGTTATTGCTATCCTCAACCTGCCATCCCTTGAAAAGTTTGGGGATGTGGTCTAGCCATGCAAGGGTTATGTCCCCCCATCTCAAAAACTAGTGCAACATTCAATATCGAGTTTGCATATCAAATGAAGAAAAACTAGAAAAATTCAGAAACTCGTAGCAGGTACCAAATCCTGACATATAGCCAAAATTGGTTTTATTCTCCTCATCGGCAATCTACAAAAATAATGTAATAGAAGAACCATTGAGGGCCATATGAAGGATTGGCACATCAAGGGCCAGACGATGCCTTAGAGAAGCAAAAAATTGTGGCCAACTGCTCCTAAAACGTGAATTTTCCTCCAAAATAAGGAAACTATGGAACACATAGACCAACTAGCCCAGCACAAAGGTTAAATCTACCAAGGATTTGTTCAAGAAATGGGGAAAATCCATAGGATAAGAAAATTTTATGAAGAAAATCTAGGCTCAAAATCTAGCCTAGATGGCAAATCTACTATCCATAGCAAAATTAGAAATGGACCAATCTAGACTATTTTCAGCCTGTTGACTGCTTGGTTTTTGAATCTGATATGGAAGAATTTTGCATTGACTTATGTGATGTATAATTTATTTATTCCAAAGTTCAAAATCTCCATCATCTGGTTAATAAATTTATATGTAAACAGAGTATTAACGTCAAAGCTAGTATGGATTTATTTCAAAAGAGTTGTCATAGGAAAAGGTACAGTAAGAACAAAAAATCATGTTGCCTCAAATCAACAGAAGGAAATCAAAAATATCAAATAAGCAGATCCAATTTAAGGTAGATCTACATCAATTCTAGATCCAAGAAAGCCAAAAAATATCCACAGAAAGATAGTAACAAAAGAACCATTGAGAGCCAAATAAAAAATTAGCCCATCAAGGTCCAGACTCTAGACAATTACTTCAAAAAGTAAAAATTTGTGGCCAATTGCACCTAAAGTGAAAATTTTCCAACAAATAATGGAAACTATGGAACACATGGACAAGTCATCCCAGCACAAACGTTAAATCTACCAAAGAGTTTCCCAAGAAATGGGGAAAATCCACATGATAAGGAAAATGTTCTAAAGAAAATATGGGCTCTAAATATAGCCTAGATGACAGTCTGTTATCCATAGCAATGGACCAATCTGGACTTTTTTCAGCCTGTTAGCTTCTTAGTTTCTGAATATGATATGGAATAATTTTCCATTAAGTTATGTTATGTATATTAGTTTTATTCCACATTTCAAACAATGTCTATAATCTAATTTATATGTAAACTGAGTATTAAAACTAGAGCTAGTATGAATTCATTTTAAAAGAGTTGTGATAGGAATAGGTACAGTAAGAACAAAAAAACTTGTTACCTCAAATAAATAGAAGAATTTCAGTAAACTCAAAGAAGCAGATCCAAATTGAGGTAGATATAAATCAATGCCGGATCAAAGAAAGTAAAAAACTAATTAATCCCTTCAAACTGCCAGACTCAGGTTGGTTCAAAGAAAACTTTTGAAATATCGTCTAAAGAAAAATCTAGAAAAAAATGGGTGGTTCTTATCATAGATTTCCATAAAAGGGAAAGGACTGAGGAAAGCATACCTGAAAGAGGTGTAAAGAAACAAGATGACCAAAATCCAAGGTGCACTAGCAGGAATGAGTGAAGCAATGACCATGGGAACCTAGCCCAAATATGTGAAATAAAATAAACTCTAAACTCCTCATAGATCTCTTTACCGAGTAGGGAGTTAGCAGGTCATGCGAACTGGTCCAATACATTGAATGGTGCTTTTTGGAAGATAAGAAGAATTTCAATCTAGTAAGATTACAGCATGTGAGAAGGAAAGCAAACCAGATGGATGACTGGCTGGCTAGCAAAGCCATCACACTGAAAAGTGATGGAGAGATAGAAATGAGCACATCAAAATAAAATAACAATACTACATATACCGCTTCAACAAACACACAATTAGAAAGTAAAAATACTTCACTTGGAATTTAAAGCTACAGTCAGAGTTAAGATGGATTGACCTTTGACTTGGATTTTTGGGATGAGATTGGCTTATAATCCATAATTTTTAGTTCATTAGGTGTAGTTAATGCTAGTTTGGAATGTCTACAACTAAAACCAGGTGAAATTTAGAGGATCCATACTTACCCTAAAGTGTAAAAATCTTAGTAAATTGCACTAATTCTTAAAATGCCAACTATAAAATTCTTGGTGATATGTTTGTAAAAATATTCAAATTTATAGGTATTTTATAATCTCATGAATTAACCCAAACCCAATTCAATAATCCCTAACAATAATTCATTCTTACCAGAACTAACCCATGCATGATTATGAGGCCTCTTATTAATGGTTTCACCAAACAAACTAACTCATAGCTAAGCTTTGAGGTTAAAACACGGCCAAAACTGATTTTGAAGCTAATATAAGGTAAAAACATGCTTCATACTTCTTAGGAAACTTCATGCTTCATGCTTCAGAAGCAACCACTTTTCCTCCTCCAGACTTTTGTTGGGGTTCCTTTCTCTTGTTCTCAACTAACTCCATCACTTCCCTCGATGAAATATTTGAGTTGACAAAGGTATTTGGCAATAGCTTGTTCTCACAATGAAATGAGATAGTCATACATTCTCTCTAACAAGGCCTTGAACAAATCCCTGTAAAATTCTCATTTTCTGCTAGAGACATCCCTTTATTCTGTGCTTTTGGAACTTCAACCACTAGAAAAGGATGCTTACTGTGCCTACTTAAGTCCCAGTACAATCAACCTGTACCATCTCTACCAGAAATTCTCTTCGTACACTAACTTTTGAGATTTGGGCCTCTAGACTGATGATATTTTCTTGCACTCTAAATGGTACTCTGAATGCCACTAATGTACTCTTCTATTCTACATTCTGTTAGGGTAATTAGACACTTAGGAGTTAGTTAAGATCAACTTGTGTAATATATCCATTAGGTAAACTGTGTTTTTTTAGTATGCATTAGTATGCATTTGTAAATATTCTAATCCGACGGTCACGATATGCTCTAGACATAAAGTGATCCGACGGTTCAACTTCTCTTAGATCATACCTACCATTGATCCGTGGCTTAACACCCGATTGGTCCATGATCTCTATTTAAAGAGCATGGAGGTGTCATATTTTTATCATTCAAGCTAGCATTATCTTAGGATCTTTAACTGAGAGAATAACATGCACAGCAATAAACAAAAGAGATAAGAGACACAAATAATTTTCCTCGGGGTAACCATAAAGGAGAAAACCCCGCAACTTCCTCAGAGATAGAATCAACACCAAAAGTAAAACCCGTAAACATAAATATGATCTCCTAATAGCAGTAGTCTCTCTCTCTGATCCCAACAACTTCTCTCTCACTCATGTGCCCCAATGAGTGAGTGTGTGTGTGATAAATATAGAGGCTCACTCTCTATTTATATTCTTTCGTTCACTTGAAGCCCACTCCAACATGTCGACCTCACTTAACAATTACTTACTAGAGCCGACATCTCTAGGAGTGTCTAATAACCCTAGTGCCCCACAACTTGTGCGGACTTTTCCTCCTCCGAGCAACAAGGAGGGTTATCCTTAACACAATGGTGGGGACTATTGCCCCGACTTACAATGACTCACCTAGGGTCAACTTCTCTAGGATAGTCTAATAACCCTAGGTCCCCACAATTGCGGGGACTTTAACCCTTAACCAATAGGAGGGTTACCCACAATGACTTGGCATGACTTGTTTACATTATTGAATCTTTTGATAGGAACATCGGGGCATGACATGTATCAAATACATTACAAACACTTCCCAGAATAAACATCGGGGTACAATACATAAGATATACAAGTGAATACATTCCGAAGTTACAATTACATCAACACTCCCTCTTAACTAGGAAGGTATTCTCTCGACACAATTTATTAGCACAAGTATTCTTCTTTGTATCATCTGGATCATCATTGACTTCTCATAATCTTCATCTTCAAGTCATCTTCATTTGGATCTGGATCATCACTTGATCTGTATCATCATCACTGGATCTATATCATAACTCGATCTGGATCATCATCACTGGATCTATATCATCACTCGATTTGGATCATCATCACTGGATCTAGATCATCACTCAATCAGGATCATCATCAATGGATCTGGATCATCATCACTACTATATCATCACTACTGGATCATCATCACTAGATCATCACAGGTGTTATCTCATGATTCTTCTAGTCACAGGAATTTCTACAGATCCATCCCTTTTTCATGCCGGGTGTAGGTCTTCTTCAGTGCTTATATCTAACCCTAAGTCAGAATGGCCCATCCAGCACTTACATCTAGGCATGCCCAACACTCACATTTGACCATGAGAGGAACTTAATCCCCTCACCATTTTAGAATGGCCTAGCCATTACATCTGACCATGGAAGGAACTTCATCCTCTCACCATGTCAAAATGGCCCAACCCTTACATTTAACCTTGACTCGTTAGAATGGCCCATCCCTTACATCTGACCTTGACTCATCAGAATGGACCAACCCTTACATCTGACCTTGACTCGTCAGAATGGCCCAGCCCTTACATCTAACCTTGACTCATTAGAATGGCCCAGCACTCATATCTGATCATGTGAGAACACATCCCATATTCATATCAGAATGGCCCTCAGTCCTAGACTAAGCTTTCCTGGTAACTGACCAGTTGCCTCCATTCTCCCAGAGAATGGCATCAGCCCTTATATCTGATCAAGTGGGAACCAATCCCTCAATCACATCAGAATGCCCATGCACTCACATCTGATCATGTAAGACTACATCTCACAATCATATCAGAAAGGCCCTCAGTCCTAGACCGAGTATTTCTGGTAACTGCCCAGGCACCTCCATTCAAAGAATGGAAACAACCCTTATATATGATCATGTAGGAACCAATCCTATAGTCATATCAGAATGGCTCAACACTCATATCTGACATGGAAGGAACCAATCCCCTCACCATGATAGAATGGCTCAACCCTTACATCTGACCATGGAAGGAACCAATCCTCTCACCATGTTAGAATGGCTCACGGACTCATCACTTCCCCTTAGAAGGAACCTCAATTTGGAGAACACCAAGCTTCTCCCTCAAGTACTCAAACTTCACTCTAGCTAATGGCTTTGTCAACACATCAGCTATCTGTTCATTCATCACAACATACTGGAACTTCACTGCTCCTCTCTACACCATATCCCTGATATAGTGATACTTGATCTCGATATGCTTTGACTTGTCATGGAACAACGAGTTGTATGAAAACTTCACACAACTTTGGTTGTCATAATATATACAAGTAGCATCTAACTGGAGATCAAATAAATCAGATAGTATCTTCCTTAGCCATACTACCTCACAACTAGCTGAACAAGCTACGACATACTCTGCTTCAGTTGTACTCAGTGCCACACAGGATTGCTTCCTGCTAAACCAAGAGATCACACCTGATCCCATACCGAAGCAACACCGTGAAGTGCTCTTCCTATCGATGGAACTGCCTGCCCAATATGAATCAACATAACCTTCTAGGTTAATCTTCTAAT
This sequence comes from Pseudotsuga menziesii, assembly GCA_001517045.1. Lineage (NCBI taxonomy): Eukaryota > Viridiplantae > Streptophyta > Pinopsida > Pinales > Pinaceae > Pseudotsuga > Pseudotsuga menziesii. Next base: position 93,200 of record LPNX010475553.1, read on the forward strand.
TCACCTCATACTTGAGCCCATAATCAACTGTACCCTTCAGGTACCTCACTGCATGCTTTGCAACCATCAGGTGAATAGAAAAGCAAATATCTGGTCTCGTATTTGTCAGGTACATCAAGGACCCAATCATATGATGATACATCATAGCATCAACCTTCTCTGATGAAGCATCACTCAATAGCTTCATGTTCAATGCCATAGGTGTGGTCATGGCCTTACAGTCCCTCATCTTGAATCTCTTCAGTATCTCTACTGTATATTTCCCTTGTCCTAGGGAAATTCCATCTGCATTCTGCCACACCTCCATGCCTAGAAAATAGTGCATCGACACATAACAGGAGCATCACTAGTCTTCCACCTTCAACCTTTAAGAAAAGGTTGGAATCCGCTTTACTCTCATTAAAGCATAGAGTCATCAGTAATCTATCCATCCTATCGTACCATGCTGAAATTTAGGATCTTCTACAGTCACTCCCTCTGAAGCATCATACCCCCTTTGTCTTCCATACTTTATGCACTGAAACATTTTGTACTGGAGTGACAAGTAGCTTCCTATGCTACTAATATTCTATGTATCCATCTAGGGTCACTGGATACCAATATCCTCTATCTTTGAAATCATTCTTCTCGCACCCATCTATGAGCTTGTCATCCTTTATCAACCTTGTAGCAAAGGTTCAGATCTTCATCAAGCTCCTCATGTATGTGTTATCCCATGGGTGTCTTCTGAGCTCGTACAAGGCCTTCTTTCATTTGCACACATGATTCTACCTATCATGTGACTTCACTTCCAATGGCTGCAAATGTCTCTTCATGTTTTATGACTTCTTTTCGTGAGAAGCCTCGTGCTACAAATATTGCCTTGTATCCCACGATGTATCCATCTACTGCATGATGGAACTACGAACTTCCCTTCATGTATTGATACTGCATCCTAGATGTCATTCTTCTTGAACTGGTCTTCCCTTTCTTCTTAGTTACTTCTTCATGGCTGGAAGGTTCTGAATCAATGATGTCATTTCATTCGTCATATTATTCTTCATCTTGAACTGTCATCACTTGTTCTTCGGAACAAGTCTCATCCTTATTTGCTTGTAGGCGATTATGTATGCGATATTTCCTACAAGTCAAATGCATTAGCTGTATGGTTAGAAACATTTCACAAGACATATTCATAATGGAAAATTCTTATGCATAAATATATGATCATGCAACTATTTTATCCAATACAGCATTCATCCATATCTCACGGAAAATTTCTAAATGCCTTCCATCTCTACTAGGACAACATTGAGGTTGTGCACTAATCCAATATGTCAGCAAATAGGTTTCATTCTAGATAAGTATCAATGGAGAGTTGTATAGCACCATGAGCTACTTACCCATTACATCCATATTAGTCGTATATTGTTATTAATGCAAACATATGCATAATACATCAATTGAATATAAACAAATGCATAACAAAATAATATCATGAAATGACAATTGAATACTTATATTTATTTTTTTCGTGGGTAGACTCCTTCTTGATCCTTCAGATTTATCCTCTTCTTCATTCGTAATAGCATTGTTTCTTATCCAAATGCTAAGATGGATAAGAGTTTCTTCAAGATTTGAGTCCTTTCTATTTCTCATCGCTTGAGGGATATTCTTTGGATGGTGAGAGCTTGATCTTCAATTTCTCCCATCTTCTCTTCTCTTATTATCAGTCGAGCTTCTTCTTCTTCCTAGACTCTGCTGAAAGCAATCACTTCCTTCTGGCACACATTTCTCACATGATTGAATCCCATGATCCTAGGAGGCCATTCAAGGTGGCTATCACCACTTCTCCATTCTCCACTTCTTCTTCCACTGCTTCAAGTTGTTCTTTGATTTGAGAGACCCTTGTAAAGTATGACTGTATGGTCTCTGTATTCTAGATCTTCACATTCTTCAACTGGTTTCTTAAGGTCATATTCTGATTTATGTTCTTCCCTTCAAATAGCTTGGTCAAGGAATCAAACATCTCTTTCGGTGTCTTTAGAGAAGACACTTGTGGTGTAAGGTGATTCGTGATTGAATCAGCAATGATATTCTTAGCCTTGCCCAAGTTCTTCTTGTGTAAGGCTTTGAGCCTCATCTCCCTCTAGAACTGGAACCTCTCTACTCATGTAGGTGTCCAATTCATTTTCTTTAGAGAGATCAAATACTTCCATGCTTGGAATTTGTAAACTTCACCAATATTATCATCAATTTGATGTGATAGATCACTTTGAAATGAGAATCTCAAATGAAAATAGCAAAAAGATTAGATCTTACTGATTTAAGGTGTCCGTCCTAGTTCTGGAGCTGGCTGATCTAGGGTTTGTCAGAGAAACCCTAATTTTCAAAACTTGGAATCTTTCAGATCTGATTGGATATAAAGATATATCTCTTTAATTTGAGCTGTCCAATGTACTCCTTTTCTGAAAACAGTGGAGGGAAGTTCCCGAAACAGGAAGCCCTAGTTTTCCAATTTCTTCTACATAAATGCTTGAAATAGTTTCTGAGATATATCTAAAATTACTGATCCTATGTGTATGAAACTTTTCAATGCGGTATCCTCACCTGTTCCTGTTCCAACCCCATAGGTTTCATCAGAATTGGTTTCACCAATTGGGACTTATGATCGTTTTCCCAAGGTGACCTGTTTCAGGACTGTTCAGAACAACGAAGTTGTATGGACTTCCATGTGTCACTATTTCACTTTCTGGGTATGAAACTGAGACCACAGAAATTAAATTTCATGCCCTTTCTAGAACGTCTTCATAAATTTCATTTGGACCTTTTTATCCCAATATATATCAATTCTCCCCAGGTGTCCTGTTTAGGGATGAATCCTAAAAGAGGGTGGAACCCTAACGTGGACGGATCATATCTCCTAGAATATAATAAATAAGAGCCTTCATTTTGGACACAGTGTAAATCAGGATTTTATCTTCAGCCTGTGAAATTTTCCTCTCCTGAGACTTCTCCAATCCCAAGATATAGTGAATGTACCAAAATGTATCAGTTTTAGTATTTTAGGGTTTTTCCACCTCGGGGTCAAACTTGGGTTGACTTTCTCAGAGTTTCACTCGACCAAAAATCTTGACCCAGGTCTCTAAACTTTTATTTTGATGAGGATAGAAATCGCATGCTAGGCTCACTCAAAAATTCCTCTTCTGTAAGAAGCCCTAATTTCTCACACCAAAAACTGAAAATGCTCGGAATCAAATTCCGCTTCGACAGAAAGATGTGCCCTTCAATGGAGAGTCAGTCTAGCATACTTTTGCTGATGGATTGTGGAGAGAGACCCAAAAAGTAAGAATCCCTAGCTTTTGTAGCTGCGCAATGCTTCTTCTCAGGTTAGCTCTAATAACATGTTATATTTTTATCATTCAAGCTAGCATTATCTTAGGATCTTTAACTGAGAGAATAACATGCATAGCAATAAACAAAAGAGATAAGAGACACAAAGAATTTTCCTCGAGGAAACCATAAAGGAGAAAACCCCACAACTTCCTCAGAGATAGAATCAGCACCAAAATTAAAACTCGAACATATAAAGATGATCTCCTGACAGCAGTAGTCTCTCTCTCTAATCCCAACAACTTCTCTCTCACTCATGCGCCTCAGTGAGTGAGTGTGTGTGTGATAAATAGAGAGGCTCACTCTCTATTTATATTCTTTCATTCACTTGAATCCCACTCCAACATGTCGGTCTCACTTAACAATTACTTACTAGAGCCGACATCTCTAGGAGTGTCTAATAACCCTAGTGCCCCACAACTTGTGGGGACTTTGCCTCCTTCGACCAACAAGGAGGGTTATCCTTAACACAATGATGGGGACTATTGCCCCAACTTACAATGACTCACCTAGGGTCGACTTCTCTAGGATAGTCTAATAACCCTAGGGCCCCACAACTGCAGGGACTTTAACCCTTGACCAATAGGAGGGTTACCCACAATGACTTGACATGACTTGTTTACATTATTGAATCTCTCGATAGGAACATCGGGGCATGACATGACTCAAAAACATTACAGACACTTCCCGGAATAAAAATTAGGGTACAATACATAAGATTTATAAGTGAATACATTTCGAAGTTACAATTACATCAACAAGAGGGTCCTTGGCTAGTTGATCAATTATGAGAAGCTCATATGTAACTTTCTTTCTTTTACATAATAAATTGCTCCAAGTGGCTATTTGGCTAGGGCCATGGACTGTTTCCCTCTCAAGGGTTTTAACCACGTGACAAACATCGTTGTGTATATTTATGATCTATTTGCGTGAAGCAGTTTCTCAAGGTGTTCGGTCTTTTGGGAGTATCCTGTGTACCCGAACATATTCATCCCAACCCATTTTCTCTTGGAATTTAAAAGAAGGGCGAGATTGAGATTTTACTAGAGTTAGGGATATTGAAGACTTATTCCTTGATAATTTGAAAATAATATGCTGGAGGTATATGATTGCAATCCTTGGTTCTCTCCAAATATTCTAGCACATAATTTATAAGCCTAAGTTGTCAAACAACCAAATAAAACTATATAACAGGTAATGTAAGACATGTGCATTACAAAACAACAAATATGTATGGAAATTACACAAGCACTCTACATATACAAACCTGTAGCTTGAATCACCTTTCTACCCAAATTTTTAATGTAGACAAATATATCACCACAAACTAATCAAAATTATGGCACCATATTTATACTCTATCATGCAAGCCTATAATGCTTAAATGATCAAGTAGACAGAAATTCGATGAGTATCCATTTTTTTGCATGAGGATATTGGTCTTTGGATGCATACTTTATTCCAACAAAATATAAAGTTCAAAGAGTATATATCTTCTTTAGGAAAGTCAAGAATCCAATTCCAATCTTTATTTCGCTAACCGATGAGGTTTGAGAGTTGTAGCCTCATCTTTGATACCAATTTGTCACAACACTAAGGTGCGACAAGAAAAAACTTAACACACTAACCACACCCCATAAATAGAAATACCTAGTAGTTTTATTCTTAAGGGTGGTAATATATCTAGGAAAATACTCAGCATGTCAAGGGATGGAAAACATTATAAAAGGTATCCTTAAACCATGCATAAATTGCATTGAATTATGCTGAAGATTATTGAACATCATTTGATATAAAATTTCTCCCAACACCAAGCACATATTCACTTCATATTCCAACATATAGCTGCTTGATTCTCATCCATTTGCCAAAAGTCATAAAATAAAGTTAGCATGCATTGGGAAAGTTCATATTTTATTTTATGCTTTTTTTTCTTTCTTATGCTTTGCATAGATTTTCTTTGGATTTCGAGTCATAGTGGTTGAATGATGTGAGGAGGGGAACCAACTTTGTAACACGACACTATAGGAGATTCAATTGCTACAAATAGATAATCTTGTAGCTTAATGAATACAATACCTAACATAAAATTTTGTTTCTCAATAGAGATGAAAGTTGTAATAACTTGGACTGCTATAGAATAGATTCCTTTTGTAGCTTAGCAAAAGAGAACCTCCAACACTAAGAAAATGTATCCTCCTTTTTGGTGGCATTAAGAGAGAGTATTTAACTCTCTTTGGTGAAAGACATGGTATCTTCCTTTTCATTTATTCATTCATTCTTTCTCCATTATATCTCATCTATATTTATATTTGTTGGTATTTCAAAGGGATTTTGTAGCTATCCTTATAGTATACAAAGAGCACTGTTTGAAACAGAGAAATAGTGAAGAATATAGTATCAATTCTAATTTTTAGTCAATAATAAGGGAATGATACCAATATTAAAATAAGTGATTAGAATAATTTTATTATCCACTTCTGATGTTGAAACCCAATTAAGTACAAGTACTAAATTGTTTTATTGAGAGCTACAAGTACTGCAATGCTAGATGACTGTATTAAACTAAATATTGCAATTTGTCATGGTATTTCAATTCTAGTATATCAAACAACCACAAAAAGGGCATATGGAATAGAAATTAGCGATTACATAATTCAATTATAAAAGTACAGTGTGGTCAAAGTTGTCATTATGGGGGACACATCCCCAGGGAAGGTTATAATGTGGTCAAAGTTTTCATTATGGGGGACATATCCCAAGGAAGGGGGCAGAAACATCTGCAGCAATTTTTTTCACAAAATCAGGAAACATCTCCCAAAATTTGGGATGCCACAGCCCAAAATTTAAAAAATTGGGGTACAATGAAAGAAAAAAATAAAAAAGAGAGATATGGGCACATCATGAAACCGTAGGAGAGATATGGGAACATCATGAAACCATAGGACGTCATTGTTGGGACTGTTATATTTTCCAAAATCCCTACACACTTCTCATTTTCTTACTTTCAAAGTTCTAAAATCATTTGCCTCTTGTAATCAACAAAGAAGGTTTTATGAGCTAATTTTTTGTAGGATTCTGTTGGCAAGAATTATCTATTGAAGAGAAAAAATATTCCTTATAAGATTCAGTCTTCACTGTTTATATTTTCAGCTCTCCTGGTGTTATAGTTTTCAGCGTTTATTTTTTGGGTTATAGATTTTGTATTTATGTTTTACATTCAGATAATTTCTTCACTAAATTTGAAAAATTCTCACAGCATGTATTCAAGGAATTGTTCTCACTCCCTGATGGAAATGTGTTATGTACGAGGACAAAGGGGTCCAAGGTGGATGGGAAACACCACACAACTTAAATTGTTACATTTGAATTACCCTAACACCCCCAGCATCCTGTGTTTTCATAAGTGACATCCCCATTGTTGTCGTTACGTACCACCAAATCAACTCTGAAACAGTCCTAGTTCATATTATCAAGTGAATAACTAGAACTGGGTAAAATCATGCCATATGTATGTATCCACATAAAAGAGTTTCATATACTTATTTATGAATTTTGATGCATCGAATGCCATATTAATATTTTTTACTGCTCATTAACTGTAATTTGTAACCCTAGGATAGCTGCTGCCACATCTTTTTTTCACCTCACATTTCAATCTAAGATTACAATTTTAACATGTAACCTAATAATTTCCATTACCAACACAAGTTTAGACTTCATGAAACAAGAAAATGATTTTTGTTCACAAAAATTATAATTTTCCTAATTCACCTCAGATTTTAGTTTAAGGTCACACTTTTAACAGGCAACTTAGTAGTTTTTGTGAACAGAACAAACTTAAAGATCATGAAATAAGCAATTATTGGGGCCACAAAAAGTGTATTTTTCCAAATTACCCACCTGAAATTTCTCATGCAATACTTTGTTTTATATAATGTTTTATTCATTTGTTTTTGCCTGTTTCATTAATAGCACAAGTTGAGACTGGGCATTCACTTCTGTATTTTTCATATCCTCGATATTTATGAATTTCCACATTTAAAATATTTTATTAACCAGTTTATGCTTTATACTTTTCATACATATTTATCCTCAACATTTAACTAAAATTGTGATTTAGTGAATTACACCAAAGGAAAACTAAAACTAAAACGATAAACTGCTACATGTTACATGTGACTCCTAGTAGTTTTTTGGTAAACTAAAACTCTGAGTTTTACAAGATCCAAAGTGGCTTTGGTGAGTTAGTACTATGGTAATTTTATACCCAATATTACAGGAAAAACACAGTGTTCTCTGCCAGTAAATGTTTTGATAAAAACAAGACTGATACTTTTGAAATCAAAGCAAAACTACCACTGGAAGTATTCTAGATCAAGTTACTCAAAGTATATATACAGTAAATTCTTAAATTGATAGGAATTACAGAATAAATAAGATTTATAACTGTAAGATAACTATCAAGACTTGCATCTTAAACTATAGAATTTTTTGGAAATGCACATAACCGTCAAGAGTATAGTAAATTACCTAGTGGCGCAAAACTTAGTTCGTGTTGTTAGCTTTAAAAACAGTTTTAATTGCAACGCTGGTTTACATGATAAGAGACCACCAATATCTCATATTATTAAACATCATATTAGAGAGACCGTAAAGGAATCATTTCTAAAACAGTAAACCAAGCTTTTAAATAAACAATGAAAACAAGAAGGATTCACTTCGCATATTTATTTTGGCTCTGGCCTTTTCAACAAAAGAGGAAAAACCTTTTAGTTTCTTTTTGCAGCCTCATTTATTACCCTAGGTGGCATCGTGTTATAACTATTTACATAATTACTATAGGATTGTTACATCCAGCAGTTTATAAAAATAAAAGTAGTTGTTCGAATTAAAAAATTGACAGCGTTGTGTAGTTACGTATTTCCTTTAAAACAAGGAAGCCGCCTAAGTATTAAACAAGAAAAAAGTATCTGCGTATTTCTGCCAAAGGAACCACGAAGGAAACGATTCTCTCCTCTTTTACCCCAACTAGGAGGTTCATTGTTTTGTCGCCAAGTTCGAACAACAAGGATCAATTTAGAGTCCGTGGGTTTTCTCCTTACCCGAAAGCAAGTGGAGTATGTCAGGAATTCTGGGAGGACTTCATCCACGATATTCCAATAAAATAAGAACTAGCTTAAAATAAATTTATACACAAAAAATAATCCTTCCAGAATAAAAATAAGTGGAATAGTACTGAACTCACCAGAACCTTTAAGGCTCTCTAGGAAATCTTATTGTTTGCACCCGCAAGGGATTACTAGGGAACGTGTCTCCTTCCTTTAATATTACACTACAAGTGTTGAAGCCACTTCTTCCTGTTCATCCATACCAGGGACGGCCTTAACCCCCAAAACCGAAAACCCTGAAAGGCAGTGCAGTGTGAGTGATTAATTTAGATGGGTGCTTCCTCCTAAGAGCATAGTTAGTCGAAAGGTTCCATCATTGAATGGAAGTGATGGGAGATAGTATGGTTGGGAATTTAGAGGATCCAAAGGTCAGCCTATACAGGTTATGGCTGAACTCCTTAAATAGAACCAAATTCAAGAATGGCACCATTTAGTTTGGTCGTCTTTTGTTAAAACCTGGTTTTTCTTCTTTAAGTAAAGTGTGGTCTTTATTCCATGTTTCTTGAATTTTTGTAAAGTGTGGTCTCTATTCTATCCTTGAAAGTTTGGAATCAATAATTATAAATAGTAATTCCTCACCTCCATGATAAATCATGGCACCTTCTTACCATTCTAATAACGTACAATGCAACACCTACATCGTATTAAAACCTTTGTTCATGTACATTTGGTGAGACCTATATGGTAAATACTTGGAGTGACTATAGAATAAGTGGAGAATAGATTTTGTCCACCAACTCTGCCCCCATGATACCATTTTCAATCTATTTTGGATCCCAAATCCTTAATCATTATCTCAAGGTATCCAATGCCTATATCACCTTTTAGGAATGGATGGAAGGTTGGATCCAATTGACCAAAATGAATTTGGAATTCCCATCTAAATTACCCCCTTTCTACAATAGTGTCCTTACGATTTTGTTGATGCCATTGAAAACAAATGTGACAACCATGATCTTAAGCAGACAAAGATTATGTTCGTTGATGAAATTTATTTAATAAGGAATAAATGGAAGTTGGTATTGATCCATATGAACCCTGGCGATATTTTCATCTGATTTTTACATGATGGGGATATCTTCTTATTTGTAGAAGGAAAGTGATCGGTGTCCCTAGATATTTCATTACTACAATACAAGGCTCTAGCGCCACAACTTTACATCATGTATCGCTATCAAGGTTGTCTGGAATATATTTCCTTACATGTGCATCACATTTGTGCCGTCTTTTTTTTAGTGTTGTATGGCCCAAATGTGCTAGAAACAAAATCATGCATTATTAAGTTTTGCATTGTTTTGTTACTACATTTTTATTTAAGTGACTTTCAAGTCACTTTTTTCATTTCATTTCATATTATCCTTATCTAGAGATTGTGTAGACTTGCTACTTGAAGATTGTGGACATCATTTAGGTTTATTAGATATTTTTTGGGTCCCCTATTGGATCAAATGTAAGAATCTCCCACTTTTTTTTGTTTTCCCAAGTCTTTTCTTCAAATTTGTATGGTTTATTATATTTGGTATGACTTTTGTTTTATTTTGTTTCGGGGTATTAAAAATGCATTGGGGAAATTTATTTGATGTTAGGGTTTGATATTTTAGGAAAATAATAATCTCTAGGTTCTATATGTAGTATATGGGTTTTAGGGGCATGATTTGTGAATTTAGGGGCAATCTTTCCCTAAGTATGGCTTTACCAATGCATAATAAGAAACGTAAAATGGAAAAAAAAATGGAGTTTATGGGATTTGGTTGATGTATTCCTCCTCCTTTCTTCTCTTTCTTCCTCTTCCTTGTTTTCCATTAATCTTCCTTACTAGATTCATTTTTTTCCCAATCCTCCTTCCTTTTCCACTTTATGTCCTCCTCCTCTCTTATACATTTTTGTCTTCCTCATCTTCTTTTTCAACTCCTCCTTTGTCCTTTTCTTATTCTTATCACTCTCTTCCTATTCTCCTACCCCTCCTTCTTTCTCCTCTTGTTCTCCATATCCTTACCATGCAAGGTTTGTCGTTACAACAAAACTTGTATATGTTGATGAAATTTTGAAACCCAGCACAAGGCCCTATCACCAGGAGTGGCAGTTAGTCCACTTGTTTTTATATTCCCAGAGGTACAGGGGTTATACCATGTGGAGGTTGCACCGATACTCCAACACCCCACCTTCGGTGTAGCTCGGGGCAATTGAACCTAAGACCTATGCTTCAATACCATATTAGAATTTTAATTCCATTTAGATATTCAAGAAGATAGTTCTAATAATTTTTGCAGCAAAAGAATGGAGAATGAAGATACAAACTGAACAAAACAAACCACACAGGAAACGGACAAGTATTGCTCAGGAATTTACAGTATCATTCGCAATAATAATATCCGTTGTTACAATATTTTACATCGGAATAATTCGAATGCATAAGGAATAAATTCAAATCTACCAAGTGGATATGACTGTATATAACTGAATCTCTAACTCATGGTCTCTCAATCAATATTTGAGTCCAAAATCAACTCCCATATGTCCAACCAACTCAACAAACAGTGAAAACTAGTTAACTCAGTGCAACTGAGTGTGGTAGGTGGGAAAAGGTGCCTACTCCACATGCATCGATGCATTATCCATGCAATACATGTGCTAGCTAATTGTTTGTGAATTAACTGAAAGTAACTGAGGGATAACTGAGACTAACTAGTACTAAATCCAACTAACTGAAGTAGGTTGGTGCCGGGACTCCTAGTGGCTCCTAAAATATAGGGATTGGTCTAAGAGGCACCCAAACTGATGCATGCACATGTAGTAAGTGGAATTTAACCTCTAGCAGTGTTACCCACACTCCAGTGACTAGTACATGTGGCCCAATTAGTTCAAGTGGACTCAATTGTACGAGTGGACCCAAATATTTAATTAATGTTCCTAAGTTAGGAAATAATTAATCTAATAAACAGTATGATCAAGGGAGGATTAATAATCCTAACAGCCCCCCTGAATCCTAACTTGGACAATTGTGGGACTTGGTAACAAGACCATAGGTCACCCAATATACAATCTAAGAGACATAATACAAATGAGGTAGGAAAACCTCTTGGGAAAACCCCCCTCAAAATAGGAACTAAGAATCAAGCCTTAATGCCCAAAAGAGATGTGAGAAAGGAAAATCTCTTTTTGGTAAAAGACTTGGTAAAAATATCTGCAATATGATCCTCTGTCTGACAGTAGTGCAGTGTGATGGTTCTGTCATGCACCAGTTCCTGAATGTAGTGCATATGAGCCTCTATGTGCCTTTTCCTTTTCTTCTAAACAGGATCACTGGAGATCTTGATTGTACTATGGTTGTCACAATAAAGATCTACTGTAGGTGAAGTCTGAATCTTGAACTCTGTCAAGATGCCATGCAGCCAAACTACCTGAATAGCTGCATTCACAGCTCCCCAATACTCTGCTTTTGCTAAAGAAACTGCAAGTGTTGCTTGCTTCCTGCTGGACCAACAAATTATCCCAGATCCAATCATCAATACAAAACCCGAGGTGGATTTCCTATCATTTCTATCTCCTTCCCAATCTGATTCTTTAAATCATGTGAGATCTAGCTTTTCTCCAGCCACATAATGGATCCCATAATCAATAGTACCCTGCACATAGTGCAAGATCCTCTTTGCTTCCTTCTAGTGCAACTCATGTGGCTCCTGCATATATTTGGCAGTAGCACTCACAGCATAGGATATGTCTGGTCTCGAATGAGTGAGATACAGAAGGCTTCCAATGAGTTGTATGTAGAGAGTGTTGTACACTAAAGGTGTAGAACCACCTTATTCAAGCCCGATGCCTAATAGAAAAGGGCAGAGGGATTTTTTGCAATCCTCCATGTGGAATCTCTTAAACATGTCTGATGAATACCTGGACTATAAGATCATGATTCCTGAAGTATTTTGACTTACTTTGAGACCAATAAACTATCTTAACAGTCCTAAGTCAGTCATAGCAAATTCTTTATTAAGAGAAGACTTGATGCTGCTCAATCTAGTAGCAGAGCTTCTAGTAATGAGAAATTCATCCACATACAATACAACTAGAAGAAAGAAACCCTCCTTCTTCTTCATGTATACATTGCAATCATATTTGCACCTTTCAAAATTCTGAGAGATGAGTAAGGAATCCATCTTGAAATACCATGCCCTTGGGGGTCATTTGAGTCCATACAGTGATTTCCTTAGTCTACAGACTAAGGAAGGATCATCAATAAACCCCTCAGATTGTTTCATATATATCTCCTCCTCCAAATCACCATGGAGGAAGGTACTCTTCACATCCATGTGGTGTACTTCCCATCTCCTGGAAGAAGCAATGGACAATACCGCTTGATGGAGTCCATTCTAGATACTAGAGCGAATGTCTCATTATAGTCCAAGCCTTGGACCTGAGAGTACCCTTTTGCCACCAACCAAGCCTTGCACTTGGTTGTGTTCATATCAATAGCTATTTTGGCTTTGTAGATCCATTTGCATTGTACCAGCTTCCTTCCTAGAGGTAAGGGGACAATTTCCCATGTCTGATTATCATGTAGCGAATCAAACTCCTCATCCATGGCTTCCTCCCATCTAGGATCATGGCAAGCCTCCTTGAAGGATTGAGGATCTGACCTAAGCATCATAAAACACCTCTCAGCAAGAAGAGGATCTGTGTGGGACAGTGCTACACTCTCCTTCTAATATTGGGACCTCATTCTTCTTTTGTCATATGGATCCTCGACACCATGTCCAGCTGCTTCTATGAGCTACTTAGCCCATTTAGGCTGCTAGAATGAGGTAGATGCTAGATCTGGATCTAGATCCCTTTGAGTTGTAAGCTCAATGTTTGGATCATATTGGGATGACTCCTCTTCTGAATCTGAATCTAAAATGTCAGGACTTGAAATTGAAATTGCAATGGGAAGTGAAGGAATGTTTATACTTTCATAAGCTTCGAATGAAAGCTGAGGTGATGCTGGAACTATGTATGGCATGAAGTGAGAGAAAATATATTCCTTTGAGGCATGATCAACAATTCCTTTCACTACAAGCTCCCTAGTTGAGATTTTTGTGATCTCCACTAAGTCAGGTCCAAACACCACTTGTTTTGGTGAGTCGGTGTGAGTCATCTGGTATATAGACAACAAATTAGCTACAAGGGAGGGAACATATAGGACATATCTGAACACACCATGCTTCTCTCTGATGGTGCCTCTTCCTGCTGCTAGAATTTGGGAATCATCTCCCATGTGAATAGTGGGCCCTTCATTAATGTTGAGAGAGGAGAAGAGATCCTTAGAGGTCACCATGTGATTGGAGGCTCTAGAATGAATCAAATGGTTTGTAGACCAAGGTAGTCCTACTTTCAAAGCATGACATATTTCATGTCCATTATCTAAATTCTTTGCTCTCTATAGGGAAGCAATGTTATGTTGCTTGAGAAGAGCAGTCATCTCATCAAGTTGCTTCCTCATACATTGTTCTTCAAGATGGTACCCTTTTTCATAGTAGGGACATAGTTTCTTCTCAAATTTCTTCTTCTTAGAGTCGGAGGCTCCTTTGGAAGCTTGTTGATTTTGTTTAGGCTTTGAATCAGCTGCCTTTGGCTCCTTCTTCTTTGATTTCCCCTTTGCTTGCACTTTGGAAGAGTCAAAAACTAGGAGAGCTTGATATTTGGATGTCTTGATGACTCCCATTCTCATCATCTTTTCTTGCTCCTTGATTAAGGACTCAGAAAAAGAATCTAAGGAAGGAACCTTCCAATTAGGAAATCTTTCCCGCTTGAATTGAAATATGGAAACAAATATAGAATACTCAGGGCCTAGTTTGCTAAGTATGGAAAGGACATTCTACTCATCCTCCCGCTCTATTCCACACTGTATGCACTGGATTACTAGAGACTTGAATTTAGTAAAGAATTGCTCAATACTCTTTAAACTGCTGGGATGTAAAGATACCAACTCATTCTCCAGAATGTGTCCTGAAGCTCATCTTGCAACTCATTCTCCAGAATGTGTCCTGAAGCTCATCTTGTTTGTTAAAAAAGCTATCAAGCTTCTCCCAGGATTCTCTGGGAGTCCTCAAGCCTTCTAAGTGGAAGAGGAGATCTCTATAAATATAAGTACATAAGTACCTAAATGTTTCATCACAACAGTGCAGAAACTTGTTCCGCTCTCCCGACTGATGAGGCTCGTGATCCCATCCATGTATGATTCTATGGTATCCATGCTTGCACAATTCTAGTTGCATATTAATCCTCCAATCAAGTTAATTGGAAGTTGTGAGGATCTATGGTTCAGGAGTTTGACAACTCATAATTGCTCCAGCTGGAAGTACTGCAAAACATCACAAAAGATACGTAGCACCTATCAATTTCATTGCAATAACAAACTAAAACATATGAACAGTTAGTGTTGATGTATTTGTAACTTAGGAATGTATTCACTTGTATATCTTATGTATTGTACCCTAATGATTATTTCAAGAAGTGTCTGTAATGCATTTGAGTCATGTCATGCCCCAATGTTCCTATCGGGAGATTCAATAATGTAACAAGTCATGTAAAGTCATTGTGGGTAACCCTCCTATTTATCAAGGGTTAAAGTCCCCATAGTTGTGGGCACTAGGGTTATTAGACTCTCCTACAGAAGTCGGCCCTAGGTGAGTTAATGTAAGCTGGGTCATTAGTACCCCAGTTGTGGTTACTTGAGCCTAGATAACAGAGTTAAAGGTTAAGTGAACTAAATAATATAAATAGAGAGTGAGACTCTCTATTTATGATATACACACTCACTCACTCACTCGGACGCATGAGTGAGAGAGAAGAAGCTGGGATCAGAGAGAGAGACTATTGTTGTCGGGAGATCATATTACTATTTTGGGTTTTACTTTTGGTGTTGATTCTATGTCTGAGGAAGTTGTGGGGTTTTCTCCTTTATGGTTTCCCCGAGGAAAAATATTTGTGTCTATTGTCTCTTGTGTTTGATTGATGTGCTTGTTATTCTCTCAGTTAAAGATCCTAAGATAATGCTAGCTTGAATGATAAAAATATAACATGGTATCAGAGCTAACCTGAGAAGAAGACACTGTAATGCTGTAGAATATATGGCTTATTAATTTTTAGGTTCTCTCCACAATCCATCAGCAAAATTATGCTAGGCTATCTCTCCATTGAAGGACACATCTTTCTGTCGAAGCAGAATTCGATTACGGGCATTTTCATTTTTTGGTGCGGGAAATTAGGGCCTTTTACAGAAGAATAATTTTTGAGTGAGCATGGAATAGGATTTATCTCCTCATAAAAATCGAATTTTAGAGATCTGGGTTGATATTTTTGGTTGGGTGTAACTCTGAGAAATTCAAACCCTAGTTTGACCCCGAGCTGGAAAAACCCTAAATACTAAAAATGATTAGTTTTGGTAAATTCACTATATCTTGGGATTGTAGAAGTATCAGGGGCCAAAAATTTCATAGGTCGAATATAAAATCTTGATGTACACTATATCCAAGTTTTATCCTTATATTCACTATAATCTAGGAGATATGATTCCTCCAAGTTAGGGTTCTAGCCTCTTCCAGGATTCATCCCTAAACAGAACACCTAGGGAGAATCGCTATATTGCAAGCTAGGAAGGTCCAAAAGAAATTTATCAAGATGTTATAGAAAATACAAAGAATTTACTTTGTATGGTAGAAATTTCATACCTATAATATGAAACAGTGACACGTGGAAGTCTGTACAACTTCGCTATTTTGAACAGTCGTGAAACAGGTCACCTTGGGAAACTGCTCATATATCCCAATTGGTGAAACCAATTTTAATTGAACCTATGGTTTTGGAACAGGAACAGGAGAGGATACCTCAATTATAAGTTTCATACACATAGGCACATTAATAATGGATATACCATAGAAACAGTATCAGGAATTTCTGCAGAAGAAATTGGAAAACTAGGGCTTCCTGTTCCGAGAGCTTCCCTCCACTGTTTTCAGAAAAGGAGTACATTGGACAGATCACCTTGAAGAGGTCTATATTTCTAGCCAATCATATTTGAAAGATCCCAATTTTTTAAAATTAAGGTTTATCTGACAAACCCTAGATCAGCCAGCTCTTAAACCAGGATAGACACCTCAAATCAGTAAGATCTAATCTTTTGCTATTTTCATTTGAGGTTCTCATTTCAAAGTGATATATCACATCAACTTGATGATAAGATTGTTGAAGTTTACAAGTTCCAAGCATAGATGTATATGATCTCTCTGAAGAAAATGAATTAGACACCTACATAAGTAGAGAGGTTCCATTTCCAGAGGGAGATGAGGCTAAAAGCATTACACCAGAAGAACTTGGTCAAGGCCAAGAAGATCATTGCTGATTCAATCACGGATCACCTTATACCAAAAGTGTCTTCCCCAAAGACACTGAAAGAGATGTTTGATTCCTTGACCAAGATATTTAAAGGGAAGAACATAAATCAGAATATGACTTTGAGAAAATAGTTGAAGAATGTGAAGATCTAGAATGCAGAACCCATACAGTCATACTTTACGAGGATCTCTCAAATCAAAGAACAACTTGTAGTAGTATAATAAGTGGAGAATGCAGAAGTGGTGATAGCCACCTTGAATGGACTCCAGGATCATGGGATTAATTCATGCGAGGAATGTGTGCCAGAAGGAAGTGATTACTTTCAGTAGACTCTGGGAAGAAGAAGAAGCTCGACTCATAATAAGAGAAGAGAAGATGGGAGAAGCTGAAGATCAAGCTATCACCATCCAAAGAAGATCCCTAAAGCAATGAGGAATACGAAGGACTCAACTCTTGAATAAACTCTTATCCATCTTAGAATTTGGATAAGAAATTATGAATGAATAAGATGATGAAGCTGAAGGCTCAAGGAGCCTACCCACGAAACAAATAAATATAAGTATTCAATTTCCATTTCATGATATTGTTTTTGTTATGCATTTGTTTATATTCAGTTGATGTATTATGCATGATAGAATGTTTGCATTAATGACAATATACTACTAATATGCATGTGATGGGTAAGTAGCTCATGGTGCTATAGAACTCTCCATTTCTACTTATCTAGAATGAAACCTCTTTTCTGACATATTGGATTAGTGCACAATCTCAATGTTGTCCTGGTAGAGATGGAAAGCATCTCGAAAGTTTCTGTGAGATATGGATGAATGTTGTATTGGCAAAAATAGTTGCATAATCATATATCTTGATGCAAAATAATTTTTCATTACGAATATACCTTATGAAATGTTTCTAACCATACAACTAATGCATTTGAATTGTAGCAAAGATCGCGTAAAATCGCCTACAAGAAAAGAAGGATGAGACTTGTTCTGAAGAATAAGTGATGACAGTTCAAGAAGAATGATGTCCAAGATGCAGTATCGATACATGAAGGGAATTTTGTAGTTCCATCATGCAGTAGATGGAAACATCATGGGACACAAGGCAAGATTCGTAGCACGAGGCTTCTCACGAAAAGAAGGCATAGACTACGAAGAGACATTTGCATCCACTAGAAGTTAAGACACATGATAGGATGAATCGTGTATGCAAATGAAAGAAGGCCTTGTACGAGCTCAAAAGACACCCATGGGATAATACATTTATGAGGAGCTTGAAAAAGATGACAAGATCACATATGGGTGTGAGAATAACTTTTGAAAAGGTTCAAGATAGAGGATCTTGGTATCTAGTGACCCTAGACGGATACATAAAATAATTAGTAGCACAGGAAGCTACTTGTCACTCTAGTACAAAATGTTTCAATGCATAGAGTATGAAAGACAGGTGGAGTATGATGCTCCGCTTCAGAGGGAGTGACTACAAAATATCCTGAGGTTCGACATGGTACAACAGGATGGATATCTTACTGATGACTCTAGGATTTACTAAGAGTCAAGTGGATTCCAACCTTTGCTTCAAGGTTGAAGGCAGAAGACCAATAATGCTCCTGTTATATGTTGATTTGTTTCTGACATAAAAGGGAACTCATTAAAGTTGCAAGAAGGAGACTTTATCCCAAGTTTGAGATGAAGGACTTGGGGATGATGCATTATGTTTTAGGCATAGAGGTGTGGACAAGGGAAATATGCAGTAGATATCCTAAAGAGGTTCAAGATGATGGACTGCATGACCACACCTATGGCATTGAACCTTAAGCTATTGAGTGATGCTTCATCAGAAGCAGTTGATGCCACAATGTATCATCAAATGATTGGGTCCTTCATGTACCTGATGTTGAAATATTGTAACTTTGAATAATATTCTATATGTATCTTTTGTGGTCCTTGATGGTCCTACCGGAAGAACCACTTGTATTATCTTGTACCCCGATGCTTCTAATCGAAAGAACTAATAAGAGTCATGAGTTTGTCCCCTCTAATTGTAAAGGTGGGTCATTAGCACCCCAGTGTGGTTACTTGAGCCTACATGTGTAACTCGAGCCTACATGATTAACTCGAGCCTACATGTTGGATGAGTTAATTGAAGTGAACAGATGAATATAAATAGAGGTGTAGCTCTCCTCATTAGAGACACACACACTCACTTGAGTAGCACACTTGTGGAGGAGAGAAGTAGCTAGAGAAGGAGGAGGATCAGGTTTTTGATCTCCTTGCTGGTTTTATCTTTTACCTTTTTGGGGCTTCTATATTGAGGAAGATTTTGCTGGGTTTTTCCCTTTAGTGTTTTCCCAGGATAAATCTGTGTTGTTCTTGTGATGCTGTTTCTTTCAGTGATCCTGTGTATATGCTTTTGTTATGAAAATGAAATGAAATACTGATGTCTTAGCTAAGCATATGAAAATTTAACATGGTATTAGAGCTAACCTAAACAGGACAGCTTTCACAAGGAAAAATAGCCCTCTCTCTCTTCCCGGAAGAAATTAGGGCTTCTTGCAAAAGAAGAATTTTTAAGTGAGCCTAGCATAGGATTTCTCTCCTCATGAAAATCGAAGTTTAGAGACCTGGATCAATATTTTTGGTTGGGTGAACCTTTGGGAAATTCAAACCCTAGTTTGACTCTGAGCCAGAAAAACCCTAAATACTAAAACTACTAAGTTTTGGTACATTCGCTATATCCCGAGATTGGCGAAGTTTCAAGAGATGAAAATTGCAGTGGCTGAATATCAAATCCTGTTGTACATTGTATCCAAAATTCAAATTCTGATTAACTATATTCTGGGATATATGATCCCTCCAAGTTATGGTTCCAGCCTCTTCCAGAATTCATCCCTAAACAGGACACCTGGAGAAAATCGCTATAGCTTGGGCTACCTAGGTCCAAATGGAATTCCTGAAGATGTTCCAGAAAAATAAAGGGATGTACTTTATATTTTATAAATAATAGACTCAGAAGATGAACCAGTGACAGATGGCATGCTGTACAACTTCACTGTTCTGAACAGTCCTATAACAAGTCACCCTGGGAAAATGATCATAAATCCCAATTGATGAAACCTATGGTTTTGGATCAGGAACATGTGAGGCTACCTCCGTGTGAAAATTCAGACATAAATCAGCAGTAATTTCGGATATATCATAGAAACAGTGACAGGAATTTTTATAGAAGAAATTGGAAAACTAGGGCTTCCTGTTCCGGGAGCTTCCCTCCACTGTTTTCAGAAAAGGAGTACATTGGACAACTCCATTTGAAGAGATATATCTTTATATCCAATCAGATCTGAAAGATTCCAAGTTTTAAAAATTATGGTTTCTCTGACAAGCCCTAGATCAGCCAGCTCTAGAAACAGGATGAACACCTCAAATCAGCAAGATCTAATATTTTGCTATTTTCATTTGAGGTTCTCATTTCAAAGTGATATATCACATCAGTTGACAACTTCCAAGCATGAAATTATTTGATCTCTCTGAAGAAAATGAATTGGACACCTACATGAGTAGAGAGGTTCCAGTTCCATATGAAGATGAGGCTCAAAGCCTTACACAAGAAGAATTTGATCAAGGCCAAGAAGATCATTGTTGATTCAATCACGGATCAACTTATACCACAAGTGTCTTCCCTAAAGACACCGAATATTTTTGATTCCTTGATCAAGCTATTTGAAGATAAGAACTTAAATCAGAAGATGGCTTTGAGAAAATAGTTGAAGAATGTGAAGATCTAGAATGTAGAACAACTTGAAGTGGTAGAAGAAGAATGTATGCCAAAAGTAAGTGATTACTTTCAGCTCGACTAATAAGAAGAGAAGAAGAAGATGGGAGCAATTGAAGATCAAGCTCTCACCATTCAAAGAAGATCCCTCAAGTGATGAGGAACATGAAAAACTCAATTCTTGAATAACCTCTTATTCATCTTATCATTTGGATAAGAAATGATGATTTCATGAATGAAGAAGATGATAAAGCAGAATGATCAAGATGGAGTCACCCACGAAACAAATAAAAGATAAGTATTCAGTTGCCATTTCATGATATTGTTTTGTTATAAATTTGATTATATTCAGTTGATCTGTTATGCATGATAGATTGTTTACATTAATACTACTAATATGCATGTGATGGGTAAGTAGCTCATGGCGCTATACAACTCTCCAGTGCTACTTATCAAACCTCTTTGCTGACATATTGGATTAGTGCACAATCTCAATGATGTCATGGTAGAGATGGAAGGCATCTAGAAAGTTTCTATGAGATATGGATGAATGTTGTATTGGATAAATAGTTGCATGATGCATAAGAATTTTTCGTTATGTATATGTTTCATGAGATAGTTCTAACCATGCAATTGGTGCATTTGAATTGTAGGAAAGGTCTTGTACAACCTTCTACAAGAAAAGAAGGACGAGAATCTGAAGCTCCCAGGGTCAGAGACACCATGATAGAAGAAAGACCTTCAGAAAGCGGTAGATCCACCTCAAAGGATGAAGACCGCCATGGGTATGAGAGATAAATCAAGATGAAGAAAAGAATGCTATAAAAGAAACTATGATCAAAGAATAACAATTGATCATGAGGAATGATGTATACGATATGATTTCAAGACATAAGGGAAGTACATAGTATCCTCCATATGGATCTACAAGAACAAGTGTACAAAGAAAGGTTCGTGATTTTCCTCAGAAAGAATAGACTATGACATGACATACTCTATTGACCAGTATATATCAAGCATAGAACCACCTGTACAGAATGAAGAAGGAAGATAATACTCCACTTCAGGGGGAGTGACTATAGAAGATATCTGAGTTCGACACGGTACGACATGATGGACAGTTGCTTGATGGATTGAAACTTTACCAAGAGTAAAGTGGGTTCCAACCTTCAAAGTTGAATGCAGAAGACTAGGATATGTTGATGATCTGACAAGATGAACTCATGATGAAAGAATACTAGAATGATGTATGGGATATAGTTCCAAAACTAGAAGGAAGGAGTATTGTATCCTCCAAATGGATATACAAAATAGAGCATGCAGCTAACTGAAGTATCGAGAAGTATAAAGAAAGATTTGTGGCCAGAGGTTTCTTTCAGAAAGAGGGAATTAATTCTGAAGAGACACTTACTCCAGGAAGTAAGGTACACTTCCTTCAGAACTATCATGGTAGTTTCTTCCATGGTGAAGTAAAGACAAGCCTTCCTTAATGGTATGATTGAGAAAGAGTTTTTTCATCAAATAGTCACGAGGATTTGAAGTTGAAGCCAGACGAAATCACGTATGCAAGTTGAAGAAGGCCCTCTATGGACTGAAGCAAGCTCCCAGAGCTTGGTATGGAAGAATAGATAGTTTCTTGTCGAGCATGGGATTTACCAAGAGTAAAGATGATCCTAACCTTTATCTCAAGGTTGTAGAAGATGAACTTGTCATCCTGTTATTATATGTGGATGAATTATCCTTGACAAGAAATGAGAAACAGGTCATGGAAAGCAAGAAGAAACTAGCAGAAGAATTTGAGATGAAATACCTTGGGTTCATGCATTATTTCCTAGGTCTGGAAGTATGGAAAAGTTCAGAAGAAATATTTATCAACCAGGGAAAGTATGTAGTAGAGATATTGAAGAGATTCAATATGTTGGAATGCAAATTCATGGCCACACCCATGGACTCCAACCTGAAGCTATTAGCTGATGACTCATTAGAGTTAGTGGATATGACTCATTACAGACAGATCATTGGGTCATTGATGTACTTAACAAATACCAGACCAGACATTTGTTTTGCTTTGAACACCTTAAGTCAATATCTTCTTCAACCAAGACGGTTTCACCTAGTAACTGCAAAACATGTGATGAGATATCTGAAAGGAACTATAGACTTTGGTTTATATTATGATGGTAGCCATGAGTATAGATTGTATGGCTATATAGATGCAGATTGGGCTGGAAGTATCTCAGACTTGAAAATCACATTAGGTAGATGCTTTTGTTTGGGGTCTGCTATGAGTTCATGGTTTAGCAAAAAACAGTCCAATGTTTCTCATAGCATGGCTGAAGCAAGATACATAGCAAATTGCTCTGCTAAGTTGTGAAGCCATATGGCTTCAGAAGCTGATATCAGGTCTCTTTGAACTAAAGATGGATACTACAATGATTCTATGTGATGACCAAAGTTGTGATGATAGAGAACCCTGTGTTCCGTCGTAACACATAGAAATATGGTATTTCTACATATGAGATAAGATGCAGATGATGATGTTTAAGTATTCCCATACTGAAGATATAGATGATGTTTTAGTATTTACATACTGTAGATGTAGATGATGGTGATTCCGTATTTCTATACTGAATATAGAGATGATGATGCTTTCAGTATTTCTATACTGAAGATATAGATGATGATGCTTTTAGTATTCACATACTAGAGATACATATGGTGATAGTTCAGTATTCACATACTGAAGATGTAGATGATGATGGTTTGGTTGCTGATGTGCTAACGAAGCCTCTGGCTCGAGTAAAGTTTGAACACTTTCGAGACAAGCTTGGTGAGGTTCGGAAGAACCTTCCTCGAAAGGGGGAGTAGTGATGTTGCAGTAGGATTGTATCATCCCTTGGAATCTGCCCTAAAGTGATCCGGTGACCTCGGTCCTTGAGAATGAAGAGGGATTGTATCATCCCAGGACATCTATCCAAAAGTGATTCGGTGACCTTGGTCCTCGAGAATGAAGAGGGATTGTATCATCCTGGGACATCTGTCCAAAATAGATCTGGCGACTTCGGTCTTCGTGAATGTGGTGGGATTGCATCATCCTTGAACTTCAGGGTTTATTATATTTGGTACAACTTTTGTTTTATTTTATTTCGGGGTATTAAAAATGCATTGGCGAATTTTATTTGATGTTAGGGTTTGATATTTTAGGAAAAGAATAATCTCTAGGTTCTATATGTAGTATATGGGTTTTAGGGGCACGATTTATGAATTTAGGGGAAATCTTTCCCTAAGTATGGCTTTACCAATGCATAATAAGAAACATAAAATGAAAAAAAAATGAAGGAGTTTAGGGGATTTGGTTGATGTATTCCTCCTCCTTTCTTCTCTTTCTTCCTCTTCCTTGTTTTCCATTAATATTCCTTACTAGATTCATTTTTTTCCCAATCCTCCTTCCTTTTCAACTTCCTCTCTTATACATTTTTGTCTTCCTCATCTTCTTTTTCAACTCCTCCTTTGTCATTTTCTTATTCTTATCACTCTCTTCCTATTCTCCTACCCCTCCTTCTTTCTTCTCTTGTTCTTCATATCCTTATCATGTAAGGTTTGTCGTTACACCAAAACCTGTAGATGTTGATGAAATTTTGAAACCTAGCACAAGGCCCTATCACCAGGAGTGGTATTTAGTCCACTTGTTTTTATATTCCCAGAGGTACGGGGGTTATACCATGTGGAGATTGCACTGATACTCCAACACCCCACCTTCGGTGTAGCTCGGGGCAATTGAACCTGAGACCTATGCTTCAATACCATATTAGAATTTGAATTCCATTTAGATATTAAAGAAGATAGTTCTAATAATTTTTGCAGCAAAAGAATGGAGAATGAAGATACAAACTGAACAAAACAAACCACACAGGAAACGGACAAGTATTTCTCAGGAATTTACAGTATCATTCGCAATAACAATATCTGTTGTTACAATATTTTACATCGAAAGAATTCGAATGCATTAGGAATAAATTCAAATCTACCAAGTGGATATGACTGTATATAACTGAATCTCTAACTCATGGTCTCTCAATCAATATTTGAGTCCAAAATCAACTCCCATATGTCCAACCAACTCAACAAACAGTGAAAACTAGTTAACTCAGTGCAACTGAGTGTGGTAGGTGGGAAAAGGCACCTACTCCGCATGCATCGATGCATTATCCATGCAATACATGTGCTAGCTAATTGTTTGTGAATTAACTGAAAGTAACTGAGGGCTAAGTGAGACTAACTAGTACTAAATCCAACTAACTGAAGTAGATTGGTGTCAGGACTCCTAGTGGCTCCTAAAATGTAAGGATTGGTCTAGGAGGCACCCAAACTGATGCATGCACATGCAGTAAGTGGAATTTAACCTCTAGTAGTGTTCCCCACACTCCAGTGACTGGTACATGCGGCCCAATTAGGTCAAGTGGACTCAATTGTACTAGTGGACCCAAATAATTAATTAATGTTCCTAAGTTAGGAAATAATTAATCTAATAGACAGTATGATCAAGGGAGGATTAATAATCCTAACACCCTCCCTAAATCCTAACTTGGACAATTGTGGGACCTGGTAACAAAACCATAGGTCCCCCAATATACAATCTAAGAGACATAATACAAATGAGGTAGGAAAACCTCTTGGGAAAACCCCCCTCAAAATAGGAATTGAGAATCAAGCCTTAATGCCCAAAAGAGATGTGAGAAAGGAAAATCTCTTTTCAGTAAAAGACTTGGTAAAAATATCTACAATATGATCCTTTGTCTGACAGTAGTGCAGTGTGATGGTTCTGTCATGCACCAGTTCCCGAATGTAGTGCATATGAGCCTCTATGTGCTTTTTCCTTTGCTTCTGAACAAGATCACTAGAGATCTTGATTGTACTATGGTTGTCACAATAAAGATCTACTGTAGGTGAAGTCTGAATCTCGAACTCTGTCAAGATGCCATGCAGCCAAACTGCCTGAATAGCTGCATTCACAACTCCCCGATACTCTGCTTTTGCTAAAGAAAGTGCAAGTGTTGCTTGCTTCCTACTGGACCAACAAATTATCCTAGATCCAATCATCAATACAAAACCCGAGGTGGATTTCCTATCATTTCCATCTCCTGCCCAATCTGAGTCTTTAAATCCTGTGAGATCTAGCTTTTCTCCAGCTGCATAATGGATCCCATAATCAATAGTACCCTGCACATAGTGCAAGATCCTCTTTGCTTCCTTCTAGTGCAACTCATGTGGCTCCTGCATATATTTGGCAGCAGCACTCATAGCATAGGATATATCTGGTCTCAAATGAGTGAGATACAGAAGGCTTCCAATGAGCTGTATGTAGAGAGTGTTGTCCACTAAAGGTGTAGAACCACCTTATTCAAGATCGATGCCTGATAGAAAAGGGCAGAGGGATTTTTTGCAATCCTCCATGTGTAATTTCTTAAACATGTCTGATGAATACCTGGACTATGAGATCATGATTCCTGAAGTATTTTGACTTACTTTGAGACCAATGAATTGTCTTAACAGTCCTAAGTCAGTCATAGCAAATGCTTTATTAAGAGAAGACTTGATGCTGCTCAATCCAGCAACAGAGCTGCTAGTAATGAGAAAGTCATCCACATACAATACAACTAGAAGAAAGAAACCCTCCTTCTTCATGTAGACATTGCAATCATATTTGCACCTTTCAAACTTCTGAGAAATGAGTAAGGAATCCATCTTGAATTACCATGCCCTTGGGGCTCATTTGAGTCCATACATTGATTTCCTCAGTCTGTAGACTAAGGAAGGATCATCAATAAAACCCTTAGGTTGTTTCATATATATCTCCTCCTCCAAATCACCATGGAGGAAGGCACTCTTCACATCCATGTGGTGTACTTCCCATCTCCTGGAAGAAGCAATGGACAATACCGCCTGATGGAGTCCATTCTAGATACTGGAGTGAATGTCTCATTGTAGTCCAAACCTTGGACCTGAGAATACCCTTTTTCCACCAACCAAGCCTTGTACTTGGTTGTGTTCCTATCATCAGTTATTTTGTTTTGTAGATCCATTTTCATTGTACCAGCTTCCTTCCTAGAGGTAAGGGGACAAGTTCCCATGTCCGGTTGTCATGTAGCGAATCAAACTCCTCATCTATGGCTTCCTTCCATCTAGGATCATGGAAAGACTCCTTGAAGGATTGAGGATCTGACCTAAGCATCATAAAACACCTCCCAGCAATAAGAGTATCTATGTGGGACAATGCTACACTCTCCTTCTAATACTGGGACGTCATTCTTCTTTTGTCATATGGATCCTCGACACCATCTCCAGCTGCTTCTATGAGCTACTTAGCCCATTTAGGCTGCTAGAATGAGGTAGATGCTGGATCTAGATCTAGATCCCTTTGAGTTGTAAGCTCAATGTTTGGATCATATTGGGATGACTCCTCTTCTGAATATGAATCTAAAATGTCAAGACTTGAAATTGAAATTGCAATGGGAAGTGAAGGAATGTTTATAATTTCATAAGCTTCGAATGAAAGATGAGGTGATGCTGGAGCTGTGTATGGCATGAAGTGAGAGAAAATATATTCCTTTGAGGCATGATCAACAATTCCTTTCACTACAAGCTCCCTAGTTGATATTTTTGTGATCTCCATTGAGTCAGGTCCAAACACCACTTGTTTTGGTGAGTCGATGTGAGTCATCTGGTATATAGACAACAGATTAGCTACAAGGGAGGGAACATATAGGACATATCTGAGCACACCATGCTTCTCTCTGATGGTGCCTCTTCCTGCTGCTAGAATTTGGGAATCATATCCCATGTGAATAGTGGGCCCTTCATTGATGTTGAGAGAGGAGAAGAGATCCTTAGAGGCCACCATGTGATTGGAGTCTCTAGATTGAATCAAATGGTTTGTAAACCGAGGTAGTCCTGCTTTCAAAGCATGACATATTTCATGTCCATTATTTGAATTCTTTGCTCTCTATGGGGAAGCAATGTTATGTTTCTTAAGAAGAGCAGTCATCTCATCAAGTTTCTTCCTCATATAATGTTATTCAAGATGGTACCCTTTTTTCATAATAGGGACATAGTTTCTTCTCAAATTTCTTCTTCTTAGAGTCGGAGGCTCCTTTGGAATCTTGTTGATTTTGTTTAGGCTTTAAACCAGCTTCCTTTGGCTCCTTCTTCTTTGATTTCCCCTTTGCTTGTACTTTGGAAGAGTCAAAAACTAGGAGAGCTTGATATTTGGATGTCTTGATGACTCCCATTCTCATCAACTTTTCTTGCTCCTTGATTAAGGACTCAGAAAAAGAATCTAAGGAAGGAACCTTCCAATCAGGAAATCTTTCCTGCTTGAATTGAAATATGGAAACAAATACAAAATACTCAGGGCCTAGTTTGCTGAGTATGGAAAGGACATTCTACTCATCCTCCTGCTCTATTCTGCACTGTCTACACTGGATTACTGGAGACTTGAATTTAGTAAAGAATTGCTCAATACTCTTTAAAATCCTAGGATGTAAAGATACCAACTCATTCTCCAGAATGTGTCCCCAAAGCTCATCTTGTTTGTTAAACAAGCTATCAAGATTCTCCTAGGATTCTCTGGGAGTCCTCAATCCTTCTAGGTGGAAGAGGAGATCTTTGTAAATATAAGTACATAAATACCTAAATGTTTCATCACAACGATTCTGAAACTTGTTCCTCTCTCCCGGTTGATGAGGCTCGGGATCCCATCCATGTATGATCCTATAGTAGCCATGCTTGCACAATTCCAGCTGCATATCAATCCTCCAATCAACTTAATTGGAAGTTGTGAGGATCTGTGGTTCAGGAGTTTGACAACTCATAATTTCTCTAGCTGGAAGTACTGCAAAACATCACAAAATATACATAGCACCTATCAATTTCACTGCAATAACAAACTAAAACATATGAATAGTTAGTGTTGATGTATTTGTAACTTAGGAATGTATTCACTTGTATATCTTATTTATTGTACCCTAATGATTATTTTGGGAAGTGTCTGTAATGTATTTGAGTCATGTCATGCCCCAATGTTCCTATAGAAAGATTCAATAATGTAACAAGTCATGTAAATTAATTGTGGGTAACCCTCCTATTTATCAAGGGTTAAAGTCCCCATAGTTGTGGGAACTAGGGTTATTAGACTCTCCTACAGAAGTCATCCCTAGGTGAGTTAATGTAAGTCGGGTCATTAGTACCCCAGTTGTGGTTACTCGAGCCTACATAATAGAGTTAAAGGTTAAGTGAATGAAATAATATAAATAGAGAGTGAGACTCTCTATTTATGATATACACACTCACTCGGGCGCATGAGTGAGAGAGAAGAAGCTGGGATCAGAGAGAGAGAATATTGCTGTCGAGAGATCATCTTACTATTTTGGGTTTTACTTTTGGTGTTGATTCTATGTCTGAGGAAGTTGCGGGGTTTTCTCCTTTATTGTTTCCCTGAGGAAAAATCTTTGTGTCTATTGTCTCTTGTGTTTGATTGATGTGCTTGTTAGTCTCTCAGTTAAAGATCCTAAGATAATGCTAGCTTGAATGATAAAAATCTAACATGGTATCAGAGCTAACCTGAGAAGAAGACACTATGATGCTACAGAATATATGGATTATTAATTTTTGGGTCTCTCTCCACAATACATCAGCAAAATTATGCTAGGCTAACTCTCCATTGAAGGACGCATCTTTTTGTTGAAGCAGAATTCAATTATGGGCATTTTCAGTTTTTGGTGCGGGAAATTAGGGCCTTTTATAGAAGAATAATTTTTCAGTGAGCATGGAATAGGATTTATCTCCTCATCAAAATATAATTTTAGAGATCTGGGTCGATATTTTTGGTTGGTTGTAACTCTGAGAAAGTCAAACCCTAGTTTGACCCCGAGCTAGAAAAACCCTAAATACTAAAACTAATAAGTTTTGGTAAATTCACTATATCTTGGGATTGTAGAAGTATCAGGGGCCAAAAATTTCATAGGTCGAATATAAAATCCTAATGTACACTGTATCCAAGTTTTAGCCTTATATTCACTATATTCTAGGAGATATGATTCCTCCAAGTTAGGGTTTCAACCTCTTCCAGGATTCATCCCTATACAGGACACCTAGGGAGAATTGCTATATCGCAAGCTAGGAAGGTACAAATGAAATTTATCAAGATGTTATAGAAATTACACAAAATTTAATTATATGGTAGAAATTTCATACCCAAAATAAGAAATAGTGACATGTGGAAGTCTGTACAACTTCGCTATTCTAAACAGTCGTGAAACAGGTCACCTTAGGAAACTGCTCATATATCCCAATTGGTGAAACAAATTCTAATTGAACCTATGGTTTTGGAACAGGGACAGGAGAGGATACCTCAGTACTAAGTTTCAAACACATAGGAAGATTAATAATGGATATACCACAGTAACAGTATCAGGAATTTTTGCAGAAGAAATTGGAAAACTAGGGCTTCCTGTTCCGAGAGCTTCCCTCCACTGTTTTCAGAAAAGGAGTACATTGGAAAGATCACCTTGAAGAGGTATATCTTTATAGCAAATCATATCTGAAAGATCCCAATTTTTTAAAATTAAGGTTTCTTTGACAAACCCTATATCAGCCAGCTCTTAAACCGGGATAGACACCTCAAATCGGTAAGATCTAATCTTTTGCTATTTTCATTTGAGGTTCTCATTTCAAAGTGATATATCACATCAGCTTGATGATAAGATTGTTGAAGTTTACAAGTTCCAAGCATGGAAGTATATGATCTCTCCGAAGAAAATGAATTGGACACCTACATAAGTAGAGAGGTTCTAGTTCCAGAGGGAGATGAGGCTAAAAGCATTACACCAGAAGAACTTGGTCAAGGCCAAGAAGATCATTGTTGATTCAATCACGGATCACCTTATACCAGAAGTGTCTTCCCCAAAGACACTAAAAGAGATGTTTGATTCCTTAACCAAGATATTTAAAGGGAAGAACATAAATCGGAATATGACTTTGAGAAAACAATTGAAGAATGTGAAGATCTAGAATGCAGAACCCATATAGTCATACTTTACGAGGGTCTCTCAAATCAAAGAACAACTTGTAGCAGTATAATAAGAAGTGGAGAATGCAGAAGTGGTGATAGCCACCTTAAATGGACTCCAGGATCATGGGATTAATTCATGCGAGGAATGTGTGCCAAAAGGAAGTGATTACTTTCAATAGACTCTAGGAAGAAGAAGAAGCTTGACTCATAATAAGAGAAGAGAAGATGGGAGCAACTGAAGATCAAGATATCGCCATCCAAAGAAGATCCCTCAAGCAATGAGGAATACAAAAGACTCAACTCTTGAATAAAATCTTATCCATCTTAGAATTTGGATAAGAAATGATGAATGAAGAAGATGATGAAGCTGAAGGCTCAAGAAGGAGTCTACCCATGAAACAAATAAATATAAGTATTCAATTGTCATTTCATGATATTGTTTTTGTTATGCATTTGTTTATATTCAGTTCATGTATTATGCATGATAGAATGTTTGCATTAATGACAATATACTACTAATATGCATGTGATGGGTAAGTAGCTCATGGTGCTATAGAAATCTCCATTTCTACTTATCTATAATGAAACCTCTTTTCTGACATATTGGATTAGTGCACAATCTCAATGTTGTCCTGGTAGAGATGGAAGGCATCTAGAAAGTTTCTGTGAGATATGGATGAATCTTGTATTGGCTAAAATAGTTGCATAATCATATATCTTGATGCAAAATAATTTTTTCATTATGAATATACCTTATGAAATGTTTCTAACCATACAACTAATGCATTTGACTTGTAGCAAAGATCGCGTAAAATCGCCTACAAGAAAACAAGGATGAGACTTGTTCTGAAGAACAAGTGATGACAATTCAAGAAGAATGATGTCCAGGATGCGGTATCGATACACGAAGGGAATTTCATAGTTCCATCATGCAGTAGATGGAAACATCATGGGATACAAGGCAAGATTTGTAGCACGAGGCTTCTCATGAAAAGAAGGCATAGACTACGAAGAGACATTTGCAGCCACTAGAAGTTAAGACACATGACAGGAAGAATCATGTGTGCAAATGAAAGAAGGCCTTGTACAAGCTCAGAAGACACCCATGGGATAATACATACATGAGGATCTTGAAAAATATGACAAGCTCACAAATGGGTGTGAGAATAACTTTTGAAAAGGTTCAAGATAGAGGATCTTGGTATCCAGTGACCCTAGACGGATACATAAAATAATTAGTAGCAGAGGAAGCTACTTGTCACTCTAGTACAAAAATTTTCAGTGCATAGAGTACGAAAGACAGGTGGAGTATGATGCTCCGCTTCAGAGGGAGTGACTAAAAAATATCCTAAGGTTCGACATGGTACAATAGGATGGATATCTTACTGATGACTCTAGGATTTACTGAGAGTAAAGTGGATTCCAACCTTTGCTTCAAGGTTGAAGCCAAAAGACCAATAATGCTCCTGTTATATGTTGATTTGTTTCTGACATAAAAGAGGAACTCATTAAAGTTGCAAGAAGGAGACTTTCTCCCGAGTTCGAGATGAAGGACTTGGGGATGATGCATTATGTTTTAGGCATAGAGGTGTGGACAAGGGAAATATGCAGTAGATATCCTAAAGAGGTTCAAGATGATGGACTGCATGACCACACCTATGGCATCGAACCTGAAGCTATTGAGTGATGCTTCATCAGAAGCGATTGATGCCACAATGTATCATTAAATGATTGGGTCCTTGATGTACCTGATGTTGAAATATTGTAACTTCAAAGAATATTCTATATGTATCTTTTGTGGTCCCCGATGGTCCTACCAGGAGAACCACTTGTATTATCTTGTACCCCGATGCTTCAAATCGAAAGAACTAATAAGAGCCATGAGGTTGTCCCCTCTAATTGTAAAGGTGGGTCATTAGCACCCCAGTGTGGTTACTTGAGCCTACATGTGTAACTCGAGCCTACATGATTAACTCGAGCCTACATGTCGGATGAGTTAATTGAAGTGAACAGATGAATATAAATAGAGGTGTAGCTCTCCTCATTGGAGACACACACACTCACTTGAGTAGCGCACTTGTGGAGGAGAGAAGTAGCTGGAGAAGGAGGAGGATCAGGTTTTTGATCTCCTTGCTGGTTTTATCTTTTACCTTTTTGGGGCATCTATATTGAGGAAGCTTTTGCTGGGTTTTTCCCTTTAGGGTTTTCCCAGGATAAATCTGTGTTGTTCTTGTGATGCTGTTTCTTTCAGTGATCCTGTGTATATGATTTTTTTATGAAAATGAAATGAAATACTGATGTCTTGGCTAATCATATGAAAAGTTAACATGGTATCAGAGCTAACCTAAACATGACAACTTTCACAAGGAAAAATAGCCCTCTCTCTCTCCCCGGAAGAAATTAGGGCTTCTTGTAGTAGAAGAATTTTTTATTGAGCCTAGCATAGGATTTCTCTCCTCATGAAAATAGAAGTTTAGAGACTTGGATCAATATTTTTGGTTGGGTGAAACTTCAGGAAATTCAAACCCTAGTTTGACCCCGAGCCAGAAAAACCCTAAATACTAAAACTGGTAAGTTTTGGTACATTCGCTATATCCCAATATTGGAAAAGGTTCAGGAGTTGAAAATTTCAGATGCCGAACATAAAATCCTGATGTACATTGTGACCAAAATGTAGCTCCCAATTCGCTATATTATGGGAGATATGATCCCTCCAAGTTATGGTTCCAGCCTCTTCCAGAATTCATCCCTAAACAGGACACCTGGTGTCACGTCCCGGTCTTGACCCCATTACATTAGATGTATATGATGTATATGTTGTAATGATCATGGTGTGGAGCTAAAAGCCAAGGCCTTGCCATTGATCGGTAATGCTGTGTTTTGGATTTAATTGTCACCGAAGATCTATCGCGGCATGCGGCATATAATATGTTGGCCGTCATGTAAATATGCATCATAATTAATTAATGGACACAACCAGCTACGGTCGCGGCAACTAAATCGAATGGGGCATGATTTTCTAAGGATAAGGGGGGTGAAATATTTAGCCTATGGGACAATGGGGAAAATCCAAATGTCTATGAGAAAACCCATCAAGCTGTCAACTACCTTTCTTGTCTTTCTCCCCAATCATTTATTTCTGCCAGAATGTGGTTGAGTTAGTTATTGCATGGAAGGGGAAGAGTATGGGCAAAGAAATTCGAATTGGGCAGAGACCCATTTTTGAAAAACGTGTTCTGACTTCCTTGGCAAGGAAAATGCCCAAAAACGTATGCCATTTTTGCTATGCATTCACGTTTTTCAGTTTCCTCACGTTTTGGGAGCAGCTGGAGTTTTTCCTGTGTTTTTCTTTCCACGATTTTGGCTGTTAGCTTCATTTTTCCCATGGATGGGAGGTCGTTTTTGTAATTCCAGGGCCTGGGTTGTCTTCCTCACGTTTTGGGAGTTGTCAGTGCATTTTTCCATTCACGTTTTTGTGATTTCATGTGTTTTTACCATGGCTGTGAAGAGCCATTCACGTTTTTGACTGTCTCAGCAACTATTGGCCTCACGCACAGGCTATTTGGGGCATTTTTCCCCTGCTGTGAGTTGGTTTCCCTGATAAGCTTCAGGACCGTGTGTTTTTCCCCATGTTGTGAGCCGTTTTTGCTGTTACGTATGGGGCTGTGTAATTCGTTTTTCCCTGTTTAAGCTGTGAGAGCTGAATTGATTCCTGAGTGCAATTGTTGGTCTTTGGACTGTGTGAGGAGTAAGGGTGTTGGCTTGGTTGCTTGATAAACCTGGTGCTAGAAACCACTCAGACAGAGCTAGAGGGCTGGCCTTCTTCTCCATCACCCCTGAATAGCACTGGAAGGGAATGCAGGGCCTGAGGGACTGTGTAGCAGAGAAGGGACTGGTTCCTTGTGTTGGGTGTGGATGGGTGTCTTAGAGGTCAGGCTCGTTCTGGTGTGGGTATTCTTGGCTCTGTAATGAGCTCACCAGCTTAGCAATTTTCCGTCATCAACTCCTTAATGGCCTAATAAACCCAACTTGGTTGGCTTGGCTGTGTGTTTTTGTGTATCGTGGCTATGTGTAAGCCTGCTAGTTCCGTTATTCCTTGGAGAGTCATGCCCAGCTTGGGGGTGGCAGCGTTTTTGAGATATTGAGGAGCACGCTAGCCTGTGGTTGGGTGGAACGTTGCAGTGACGTAGCTGGTTGTGGAGTGAAGCTTTCATAAGATAAGTAATCTTGTGTATTTTACCTCTGCAATTGTATATTTACCTTTAATTAAATGGAAATGAACATGTTGCAAAAATTCTTGTTTGAATGCATGAGGTTTCCGCTGTGCAATATGAATTAATTCAGCTGTGTATGATGAACAATTGTATATGTGCATGTTTTTGCTTCAATGCATTCTACTTCAGCATTATGTTTTTCCATTTTACTTCCTGTACATGTTCATGAGGCTGTTAGTATGCTTGGTTAATGCCATGGATCGCGTCCTCCTTGCCGGTCGGAGGCATGGGGACGTGACACCTGGAGAAAATTGCTATAGCTTGGGCTACCTAGTTCCAAATGGAATTTATGAATATGTTCCAGAAAAATCACGGACTTTAATTTCTATGGTATAAATATTAGACTCAGAAGATGAACCAGTGACACGTGGCATGCCGTACAATTTCACTATTCTAAACAGTCTTGTAACAGGTCAGCCTGGGAAAATGATCATAAATCCCAATTGGTGAAACCAATTCTGATGAAAACTATGGTGTTGGATCAGGAACATGTGAGGCTACCTCAGTGAGAAAGTTCAGACATAAAACATTAGTAATTTCGTAGATATCACAGGAATAGTGACAGGCATTTTTGTAGAAGACATTGGTAAACTAGGGGTTCCTGTTCCGGGAGCTTCCCTCCACTATTTTTAGAAAAGGAGTACATTGGACAGCTCCATTTGAAGAGAGATATATTTATATCCAATAATACCTGAAATATTCCAAGTTTTAAAAATTAGCGTTTCTCTGATAAGCCCTAGATCAGCCAGCTCTAGAAACAGGACGGACACCTCAAATCAGTAAGATCTAATCTTTTGCTATTTTCATTTGAGGTTCTCATTTCAAAGTGATATATCACATCAGTTGACAAATTCCAAGCATGGATGTATTTGATCTCTCTGAAGAAAATGAATTGGACACCTACATGAGTAGAGAGGTTCCAGTTCCATATGAAGATGAGGCTCAAAGCCTTACACAAGAAGAACTTGATCAAAGCCAAGAAGATCATTGTTGATTCAATCACGGATCAACTTATACCACAAGTGTCTTCCCTAAAGAAACCGAAGATGTTTGATTCCTTGATCAAGCTATTTGAAGATAAGAACTTAAATCAGAAGATGGATTTGAGAAAACAGTTGAAGAATTTGAATATCTAGAATGCAGAACAACTCGAAGCGGTAGAAGAAGAATGTATGCCAAAAGTACGTGATTACTTTCAACTCGACTAATAAGAAGAGAAGAAGAAGATGGGAGCAATTGAAGATCAAGCTCTCACCATTCAAAGAAGATCCCTCAAGCGATGAGGAATATGAAAAACTCAATTCTTGAATAACCTCTTATTCATCTTATCATTTGGATAAGAAATGATGATTTCATGAATGAAGAAGATGATAAAGCAGAATGATCAAGATGGATTCTACCCACGAAACAAATAAAAGATAAGTATTCAATTGCCATTTCATGATACTGTTTTGTTATAAATTTGATTATATTCAATTGATGTGTTATGCATGATAGATTGTTTACATTAATACTACTAATATGCATGTGATGGGTAAGTAGCTCATGACTTTATACAACTCTCCAATGCTACTTATCAAACCTCTTTGCTGAGATATTGGATTAGTGCACAATCTCAATGATGTCATGGTAGAGATGGAAGGCATCTAGAAAGTTTCTGTGAGATATGGATGAATGTTGTATTGGATAAATAGTTTCATGATGCATAAGAATTTTTCGTTATGCATATGTTTCATGAAATAGTTCTAACCATGCAACTGGTGCATTTGAATTGTAGGAAAGGTCCTGTACAACCTCCTACAAGAAAATAAGGGTGAGACTTGTTCTGAAGAACAAGTGATGACAATCCAATAAACATGAATCTGAAGCTCCCAGGGTCAGAGACACCACGACGAAAGAAAGAGCTTCAGAAAGCGGTAGATCCACCTCAAAGGATGAAGACCACCATGGGTATGAGAGATAAATCAAGATGAAGAAAAGAATGCTATAAAAGAAACTATGATCAAAGAATAACAGTTGATCATGGGGAATGATGTATACGATATGATTTCGATACATAAAGGGAAGTACATAGTATCCTCCATATGGATCTACAAGAAAAAGTGTACAAAGAAAGGTTCGTGATTTGCCTCAGAAAGAATAGACTATGACATGACATACTCTATTGACCAGTATATATCAAGCATAGAACCACCTGTACAGAATGAAGAAGGAAGATAATACTCCACTTCAGGGGGAGTGACTACAAAAGATATCTGAGTTCAACACGGTACGACATGATGGACAGCTTCTTGATGGATCGAGACTTTACCAAGAATAAAGTGGGTTCCAACCTTCAAAGTTGAATGCAGAAGACTAGGATATGTTGATGATCTGACAAGACGAACTCATGATGAAAGAATACTAGAATGATGTATGGGATATAGTTCCCAAACTAGAAGGAAGGAGTATTGTATCCTCCAAATGGATATACAAAATAGAGCATGCAACTGACTGAAGTATCGAGAAGTATAAAGCAAGATTTGTGGCCAGAGGTTTCTTTCAGAAAGAGGGAATTAATTCTGAATAGACACTTACTCCAGGAAGTAAGGTACACTTCCTTCAGAACTATCATGGTAGTTTCTTCCATGGTGAAGTAAAGACAAGCCTTCCTTAATGGTATGATTGAGAAAGAGTTTTTTCATCGAATAGTCACGAGGATTTTAAGTTGAAGCCAGATGGAATCACGTATGCAAGTTGAAGAAGGACCTCTATGGCCTGAAGCAAGCTCCCAGAGCTTGGTATGGAAGAATAGATAGTTTCTTGTCGAGCATGGGATTTACCAAGAGTAAAGCTGATCCTAACCTTTATCTCAAGGTTGTAGAAGATGAACTTGTCATCCTGTTATTATATGTGGATGACTTTTCCTTGACAAGAAATGAGAAATAGGTCATGGAAAGCAAGAAGAAACTAGTAGAATAATTTGAGATGAAAGACCTTGGGTTAATGCATTATTTCCTAGGTCTAGAAGTATGGCAAAGTTCAAAAGAAATCTTTCTCAACCAGGGAAATTATGTGGTAGAGATATTGAAGAGATTCAATATGTTGGAATGCAAAGTCATGGCCACACCCATGGACTCCAACCTGAAGCTGTTAGCTGATGACTCATCAGAGTTAGTGGATATGACTCATTACAGATAGATCATTGGGTCATTGATGTACTTAACAAATACCAGACCAGACATTTGTTTTGCTTTGAACACCTTAAGTCAATATCTTATTCAACTAAGACGGGGTCACCTAGTAACTACAAAACATGTGATGAGATATCTGAAAGGGACTATAGACTTTGGTTTATATTATGATGATAGCCATGAGTATAGATTGTATGTCTACATAGATGCAGATTGGGATGGAAGTATCTCAGATAGGAAAAGCACATTAGGTAGATGCTTTTGTTTGGGGTCTGCTATGAGTTCATGGTTTAGCAGAAAAAATTCCAATGTTTCTCGTAGCATGGCTGAAGCAAGATACATAGCATATTTCTCTACTAAGTTGTGAAGCCATATGGCTTTGGAAACTGATATCAAGTCTCTTTGAACTGAAGATGGATACTACAATGACTCTATGTGATGACCAGAGTTGTGATGACATAGAACCCTGTGTTCCGTCGTAACACATAGAAATCCGGTATTTCTACACACGAGATAAGATGCAGATGATGATGTTTAAGTATTCCCATACTGAAGATATAGATGATGTTTCAGTATTTACATACTGTAGATGTAGATGATGGTGATTCCGTATTTCTATACTGAATATAGAGATGATGATGCTTTCAGTATTTTTATACTAAAGATATAGATGATGATGCTTTTAGTATTCACATACTAGAGATACAGATGGTGATAGTTCAGTATTCACATACTGAAGATGTAGATGATGGTGGTTTGGTTGTTGATGTGCTAACGAAGCCTCTGTCTCAAGTAAAGTTTGAACACTTTCGAGACAAGCTTGGTGAGGTTCGGAAGAACCTTCCTCGAAAGGGGGAGTAGTGATGTTGCAGTGGGATTGTATCATCCCTGGGCATCTTCCCTAAATTTATCCGATGACCTCGGTCCTCGAGAATGAAGAGGGATTTTATCATCCCAAGACATCTGTCCAAAAGTGATCCGGTGACCTCGGTCCTTGAGAATGAAGAGGGATTGTATCATCCTGGGACATCTGTCCAAAATAGATCCGGTGACTTCGGTCTTCGTGAATGTGGTGGGATTGCATCATCCGTGAACTTCGGTTCAAAATGTATCCGGAGGTCTCAGCCCCCATGAATGTGGTGGGATTGCATCATCCTTGAACTTCAGTTCAAAATGTATCCGGAGGTCTCGGCCCCCGTGAATGTGGTAGGATTGCATCATCCCTGAACTTCAGTTCAAAATGTATCCGGAGGTCTCGGCCCCCGTGAAAGTGGTGGATTGAATCATCCCTGAACCTTGGTTCAAAATGTATCTGGAGGTCTCATTCCCCGTGAAAGTGGTGGATTGCATCATCCCTAAACCTCGGTTCAAAATGTATCCAGAGGTCTTGGCCCCCGTGAAAGTGGTAGGATTGCATCATCCCTGAACCTCGGTTCAAAATGTATCTGGAGATCTCGGTCCCAGTGAATGTGGTAGGATTGTATCATCCTTAAACTTTGGTTCAAAACGGATCCAGTGACTTCGGTACTCGAGAACATGTGTTGATCCCGTAATTCCTAGAGGAAGGATTGTCTGAGTTCCACATCTATGTTGATCCCGTAATTCTGAAAGGAAGGATCGTTAGTAACTCCGTAAAGACCTAAATCCCATAATTCCAAAAGGAAGGATCATTCAATTGATCCTGTAATTCCAATAGGAAGGATTGTCTGAGTTCCACAGATGTGTTGATCCCCTAATTCCAATAGGAAGGATTGTCTGAGTTCCACATCTGTGTTGATCCCATAATTTTGAAAGGAAGGATAATTAGTAACTTTGTAAAGACCTAAATCCCGTAATTCTGAAAGGAAGGATCATTGAATTGATCCCGTAATTCCAATAGGAAGGATTGTCTGAGTTCCACATATGTGTTGATCCCATAATTCCAATAGGAAGGATTGTCTGAGTTCCACAAATGTGTTGATCTCGTAATTCTGAAAGGAAGGATCGTTAGTAAATCCATAAATACCTAAATCCCGTAATTCCGAAAGGAAGGATCATTAGTAACTCCGTAAAGACCTAAATCCCATAATTCTGAAAGGAAGGATCATTGGTAACTCCGTAAAGACCTAAATCCTATAATTCCGAAAGGAAGGATCATGTTGATGTTTTGATGATGTTGATGTTTTTATGATGATGGTGATGTACTAATCGAAAGATCAGAGTGTGATGATGATGATATTTTGATGTTTTCATGATGATGATGTTTTTACGATGATGATGACATACTAATAGAAAGATCAGTGTATGATGATGATGATGTACTAATCGAAAGATCAGAGTATGATGATGATTATGATGTACTGATCGAAAGATCAGAGTGTGATGATGATGATGTACTAATCAAAAGATCAGAGCATGATGATGATGTACTGATCAAAATATCAGAGTATGATGATGATGATGTACTGATCAGAGTATGACGATGATGATGTACTAATTGAAAGATCAGAGTATGATGATGATAACGTACTGATCAAATGATCAGTATGTGATGATGATGATGTACTGATCAAAAGATTAGAATATCATGATGATGATGCTGTTCGAGAATTGAAGTATGATTATGGTGCTGATCACGATGTTACCGATCAGGTTGCTGATCGAAAGAAAAAAATGCTGAAGAAGTTGTTGCTGATTGAAATATCAAAGTACTGAAGATGTTGCTGATTGAAATGTTGAAGATGTTGTTGTTGATCGAAAGATCAAAGTGCTGAAGATGTTGCTGATAGAAATGTTTAAGATGTTGTTGCTGATCGAAAGATCAAAGTGCTGAAGATGTTGCTGATCAAAATGCTGAAGATATTGTTGCTGATCGAAAGGTCAAAGTGCTGAAGATGTTGCTACTGATTGAAAGGTCTAAGTATTGAAGATGTTGTTGTTCGAAAGGTCAAAGTGCTGAAGATGTTGCTGAAGGTGTTGCTGATCAAAAGGTCAAAAGATGCTGATGCTGATCAAAGAGTTGTTGTCATTGAAAATTGAAGACGAAGACTATATGATGTTGAAAAGCTTCCAATGATTTATAGATGTGTTACCCTGATGATGTTGATGATGTCCTCTCCTACTATTTTTGTTGTTGTTGTAGAATACCCTTCTCGTTAAGGGGGAGTGTTGAAATATTGTAACTTCAAAGAATATTCTATATGTATCTTTTGTGGTCCCCGATGGTCCTACAGGGAGAACCACTTGTATTATCTTGTACCCCGATGCTTCAAATCAGATGAACTAATAAGAGTCATGAGGTTGTCCCCTCTAATTGCAAAGGTGTGTCATTAGCACCCCAGTGTGGTTACTTGAGCCTACATGTGTAACTCGAGCCTACATGATTAAATCGAGCCTACATTTTGGATGAGTTAATTGAAGTGAACGGATGAATATAAATAGAGGTGTAGCTCTCCTCATTGGAGACACACACATTCACTTTAGTAGCGCACTTGTGGAGGAGAGAAGTAGCTGGAGAAGGAGGAGGATCAGGTTTTTGATCTCCTTGCTGGTTTTATCTTTTACCTTTTTGGGGCATCTATATTGAGGAAGCTTTTGCTGGGTTTTTCCCTTTAGGGTTTTCCCAGGATAAACCTATGTTGTTCTTGTGATGTTGTTTCTTTTAGTGATCCTGTGTATATGCTTTTGTTATGAAAATGAAATGAAATACTGATGTCTTAGCTAAGCATATGAAAAGTTAACACCTGACGAATATGAGACCAGATATTTGCTTCACTATGAACACATTGAGACATGTTCACCTGATGGTTGCAAATCATGCAGTGAGGTACTTGAAGGGTACAGTTGATTATGGGCTCAAGTATAAGGATGATCAAAAGATTAACCTGGAAGGTTATGTTGATTCAGATTGGGCAGGAAGTGCCATCGATAGGAAGAGCACTTTAGGGTGTTTCTTCAGTATGGGATCAGGTCTGATCTCTTGGTTTAGAAAGAAGAGGTCCTATGTGTCACTGAGTACAGCTGAAGCAGAGTATGTCGCAGCTTGTTCAGCTAGTTGTGAGGCAGTATGGCTGAGGAAGCTACTGTCTAATTTATTTGATCTCGAGTTGGATGATACTTGTATATATTATGATAACCAGAGTTGTGTGAAGTTGTCTGAGAACCTGGTGTTCCATGACAACTCGAAGCATATCGAGATCAAATATCACTATATCAGGGATATGGTGCAAAGAGGAGCAGTGAAGCTCTAGTATGTTGTGATGGATTAATATATAGCTGATGCGTTGACTAAGCCATTAGCCAGAGTGAAGTTTGAGTACTTTAGGGAGAAGCTTGGTGTTCTCTAGATTGAGTTTCCCTCTAAGGGGAAGTGATGAATCTATGAGCCATTCTGACATGGTGAGAGGATTTGTTCCTTCCATGGTCAGATGTAAGGGCTGAGCCATTCTGTCATGGTGAGAGGATTGGTTCCTTCCATGGTTAGATGTGAGTGTTGAGCCATTCTAAGGTGACTGTGGGATGTTTTCCCACGTGATCAAATATAAGAATTGAGTTACATTCTCTGAATGGAGGCACCTGGTCAGTTACTAGGAATTCCAGTCTAGGACTGAAGCTCAGATTAAGCGTTGAGATGTCATTTTTTGGGAGAATGGAGGCACCTAGTTAGTTACCAGGAATTTCATTCTAGGATTGATGCTCCGCTTAAGTGTTGAGATGCCATTCTATGGTAGAATGGAGGAACCTGGTCAGTTACTAGGAATTTCGGTTTGGGACTGAAGCTCAGCTTAAGTGTTGAGATGCCATTCTCTAGGAGAATGGAGGAACCTGGTCAGTTACCAAGAATTTCAGTTTGGGACCGAAGCTTAGCTTAAGCACCGAGATTCCATTCTCTGGGAGAATGGAGGCACCTGGTCAGTTACCAGGAATTTCAATCTGGGATTGAGAGAATTTCTAACATGATGTGTGATGAGTTTCCTATCATGGTTAGATGTAAGTGCAGAGCCTTTCTAAGATGATGTGTGATGAGTTTCCTATCATGGTCGGATATAAGTGTTGAGCTTTCTGACATTGTTTGTGATGAGTTTTCGACCATGGTCAGATGTAAGTGTTGGGAGGGCCTTTCTGACTGGGTTAGATATAAGTGATGAAGAAGATGAAGACCTACTTGGAGGCTAGGCCTACAACCAACATGAGAAAGGGTTGGCTCTATAAAACTTCATGTGGTGAGAAGAATCAAGAGATCGCACCAGTCATGATAACCCAGTGATGATCCAGATCCAGTGATGATGATCTAGCAGTGATGATCCAAAAGTGATGATCCAGATCGAGCGATGATCCAGATCTAGTGATGATCATCCAAATCAAGTGATGATACAGATCCAGTGATGATGATCCAGATCCAGTGATGATGGTCCAGATCCAGATGAAGATGACTTGAAGATGAAGATGATGAGAACTCGACGATGATCCAAATGATATAGAGAAGAAGAATTGTGCTAATAAATTGTGTTGAGAGAATTCCTTCCTAGTTAAGAGGGAGTATTGATGTATTTGTAACTTCGGAATGTATTCACTTGTATATCTTATGTATTGTACCCCGATGTTTATTCTGAGAAGTGTCTGTAATGTATTTGAGTCATGCCATACCCCAATGTTCCTATCAGGAGATTCAATAATGTAAAGAAGTCATGTAAAGTCATTGTGGGTAACCCTCCTATTGATCAAGGGTTAAATTCCCCATAGTTATGGGGCACTGGAGTTATTAGACTCTCCTAGAGAAGTCATCCTTAGGTGAGTTAATATAATTCAGGTCATTAGTACCCCAGTTGTGGTTACTCAAGCCTACATAACAGAGTTAAAGGTTAAGTGAACGAAAGAATATAAATAGAGAGTGAGACTCACTATATATGATATACACACTCACTCACTCACTCGGGTGCATGAGCGAGAGAGAAGAAGTTGGGACCAGAGAGAGAGACTACTGCTATCGAGAGATCATCTTACTATTTTGGGTTTTACTTTTTATGCTAATTCTATCTCTGAGGAAGTTGTGGGGTTTTCTCCTTTATGGTTTCCCTGAGGAAAAATATTTGTGTCTATTGTCTCTTGTGCTTGATTGATGTCCTTGTTATTCTCTCACTTAAAGATCCTAAGATAATTCTAGCTTGAATGATAAAAATATAACAATTAGAATCATGCTTTTTCTCCTAGCATGAACATGTTTTCAGGGTCTGTCATGCCCTCTTCACTGCTCTGAATAAATCCAGAGCTAGCAAATCATCATAGGGGACTTCTGTGGAAACCCAACTACTTCTAAT
Source organism: Pseudotsuga menziesii (assembly GCA_001517045.1). Taxonomy (NCBI): domain Eukaryota; kingdom Viridiplantae; phylum Streptophyta; class Pinopsida; order Pinales; family Pinaceae; genus Pseudotsuga; species Pseudotsuga menziesii. The sequence continues at coordinate 137,699 of LPNX010475553.1, forward strand.
GTTCAATGGGGAGAAACAAGCATGAAACCTTACTAAGAAGGATCTGATACCATGTAAGGTTTTTCGTTACACCAAAACTTGCAGATGTTGATGAACATTTGAAACCTGGCACAAGGCCTTATCACTAGGACCAGTGATTAGTCCACCTTTTTTTATATTCCCAGAGGTGTGGCGGTTATACCATGTGGAGGTTGTACCGATACTCCAACACCCCACCTCCAGCATAGCTTGGGGGAATTGAACCTGAGACCTATGCTCTGATACCATATTAGAATTTGAATGCCATTTAAATCTTCAAGCAAATAGTTCTAATAATGTTTGCAGAAAAAGAATGGAGAATGAAGATACAAACTGAACAAAACAAACCACACAAGAAATGGACAAGTATTGCTCAAGAATTTTCAATATCATTCACAATAATAATATCTGGTGTTATAATACTTTACATAGGAAGAATTAAAATGCATTAGGAAGCAATTCAAATCTACCAAGTGGATGTGACTGTATCTAATTGAATCTCTAAATCATGGTCTCTCAATCAATATCAGAGTCCAAAATCATCTCCCAGATGTCCAACCAACTCAACAAACAGTGACAACTAGTTAACTCAGTGCAACTGAGTGTGGTAGGTGGGAAAAGGCTCCTAATCCACATGTATCCATGCATTATCCATGCAAAACATGTGCTAGCTAACTATTTGTGAACTAACTGAAAGTAATTGAGGGCTAACTGATACTAAGTAGTACTAACTCCAACTAACTAAAGTAGGTTGGTGTTGGGACTCCCAGTGGATCCTAAAATGTAGGAACTGGTCTAGGAGGTGACCAAAATAATGCATGCACATGCAGTAAGTGGCACTTAACCTCTAGCAATGTTCCCCACACTCCAGTGATTGGTACATGTTTCCCCATTAGGTCAAGTGGACCCAATTGTACTAGTGGGCCCAAATAATTAATTAAGGTTCCTAAGTTAGGAAATAATTAATCTAATAGACAATATGATCATGGGAGGATTAATAATCCTAACATATCCTCCTCCTCCTCCTCCTCCTATTCCTCTTATGATTCTTCTTCCTTATATCGTCCCCTCCTTCTTACTCTTCCTTTTTTCCCTAAGTAATACGCCTTCCTATTACACTTTGCATCCTCCTTCTCCTTCCTTCTTTATTTTACAATTCCTATACTCATATGGTTTTGAAACTCTTCTTTCCTTCTTTTCTTTCATCTCCCCTTCTTCGGTTTTGAAACTCTTCCTTCCTCCTTTTCTTTCATCTCCCCTTCTTCCTCTAGTTCTTCTTCCCCTCCTTACTTCTTCATTTTATCCTTCATCTTCCTCCTTCTTCATCTATTATGTCTTCTATTCACTCACTTCCCTATTCTTCTTTTATCTCCCCTTTTTTCTGTCTCCTTGTATCTCCCTCGCCTCCTTGAAAATTCACAATTATACCTAAGAATATTGTTTTGCATATGGAAGAATTAAGTTTATAATGAAATAATGTTGGACAAAATTATATCATGAATTTATCTTTGTCAATTAGAATTATGTTATTTATCTATACTTTATTTTGGATATGGAATTTATATCCTAATTATGTTGCACTAAGTATTTAATTATGTATTTAAGTTGTTATATATATATATAACTTTAGGTGGATCAAAATCTAGAGGTCGTGATGATGATTGCAGGAGAAAGGATAGTGAACAAACAAGTAGTTGTAAGCATTGATGGAAAAAAAGTGAGCAATAATCACCTGTCATCACCTAGAATCTACTTTCTCTACTTAATCTTATTATATTATTTAGCATTGAAGAATGCTTGTTAATATCCCTATCCGAAAGAGAAAATTGGATCTATATTTGTTGTTGTGCATCAAATAAATAGTTTGTCTCTCAATGATAGGTTGTTAATAAACTATAACTTTTATAAACCATCATTTTCTTATTAAAGACAACTTGCATTGGGACTACCATTAAACATCCCCATGGGGGGGATTTTAAAAAATCATTTAGTAGCTATATTTTTGGATTTTCAATGGAATTAATGTAAATTTATTGTTTATTTTAACACTTTTTATAAAGTGGTTGCATGTCTAATGTTGAATTTCTAATATTTGAACATACTAAATGCATTGTATTTACTAAAATCATCAATTTAGTGTTCAATATTTTTTCAATCGGGACTCATGCAATGAATGGAACATTTTCCATATATCATTGCACCCCACTATGGTGTTAACTTTAGAAATGTTATATGAACATGAATCGAAGAGGAAGAATGATAATCATGGCTTAATCAAACACCTATTCAATTCCCCTTATGTCCTGGGTCACCAACTCATAACGTCTATAGTGACATCAATTTTTCACATGTTGTGAAAAAAATGAGGTTATTATGGATGATTTCTTGAAGGATTCCCATGACATGGAGGGACTATTATTAAATTCATTCCAAAAATATGAGTTAGGGTATTGTATTCATATCATTGATGCCTTAATTGAAATCCTGTAATAGTATTCCACCACCCCTTTGTTTGGGCATGGGTCAAGATATACTCAACTAGGGACAACAATGTTAATATACAACATGAAAGTAATGTATGGGATAACATGCATGTTTCATAGAACTACTGAGGTAACTAACCATTAAGTCCTTTACGTTTTCACTAATATTATCACACAATTAGCAATGGAAAAGGATTTATTTATTCTTAGTGACAAGTTACATCTATATTGCCCATTAATCATAAGTTATTCAAATATAAGGTACTTCCAAGTGATAATATCATCCTTGAAAGTTTCCATAGAGGAAAATCAATTGTTGAAAATATTCAGTATTGAATAGATATATGATATCACACTTATACAAATGATTGTATTATAATAAAGATGAATATATGGACAAAGAGATAATTCTAAAATTTGGGCACGATAGGTACTAGAAATTAGAAGAAAAAAAAGGTAAGGCACATGGTTCTCATTGTAAGATATTGAGGCACATGCTTATAATCCCAAGAATTGAAAGGTTATTTCATTGCAAATAATTAGTCATGTTGCAGGGGTGGCATGCCTCACACAAAAGTAATCCAAGAGTTATGTGGAGCCCAACAGTTTCAATAGAAATGATGCATATAAATGATACATGGCCCTAAAAAATCGAGGGAGTGAAAAGCCTTCATTTGAACATATCCATGAGTGGTAGTGACCAATAACAATATCTCCCCATGGTTTCCTGTGAAAAATTAACTTCTTATGTTGGCTCGTATAGCTCAATAGAAGACGAGTGGAAAGAATGGGTGTCTACTTCCACCATTGATCAAAGAATTAAAGCAATGGTGGAGATGGGTATATGTATACAATGTATCAAGGCCCATTTATGCTGTATGGCATATGCACATACACCATGCACAAATATCCAAGACTAGGAGTTTGCTATGGTAAGCATGTTAATTGATTTGTTAATACATTTGACATACTTAATTTGGTGCAACTATCTTCTTTGATGCTAACATTTTATGTATAAAATAACATTATATGTCTTCTAACAAAACAATACCATAGATGTAAATGTTGTGCACTTTCTATAAAATATATATATATATATATATATATATATAGCTACCTATAAATCACTATTAAAATCTTTTATTTTATTCAAACTTAAGACCAAAATTTTATTTATAAAAAAAATCTATGTAACTAAAAATTATTCACACAAATAAAACTTTTACAATTAAACTTTCTGAATATGGATTTTGTTATGGATATGGATTCTTAACTAAAATATTAATAAATATTAATATATGAATGTTTATAAGATATTTGGTTTTCAAAAAATATCTTGTATAGGCAATACTTTATTATATACATAGTTTTTGAAAGAAAAAAAATATTATTATGTCAATTTTTTAGAATTTTATCGGGTTGGAGTTTAGATTTTAATTGGAATTGTTTGTTCCACAAACAAAAAAATCTCACCAATTTAATGTTTAATTTAATCTTAACTTTAAAATTAAATTATTAGTATTAAATAAATCTTAATGGCTTACTAAAATTATCACATTAATTAATTTGAATTGATTTAATAATAAATATATTTTTCTTTTATTAAAAAAATTATTATCTTTACTCATCTCTTATAAGAAGACAATATAATTGTAGAATGAAATTTTAATTATAATATAAGTTAGCTGAAATAAAATTAAGAGTTCTTTTTTAAATAAAGAGCAAAAACAAAAAGTAAACATAATTATATATTATGTAAAATGATTATATAAATATTTAAACTTAGTTATGGCATTGTTCTCACATAAGGTTTACTTGTCCATATGATGTGGCACAAGTTAGATTACCAAAAAGTCTATTTGTTGTATAGGTTATAGAAATTGTAGTAGAGGTACAAAAGAATGCTATGTCTGAGATTTTGACAAATGTTGTAGAAGCTTTAATGAAATATCAAGTTGAGTAGGTACCAATAAAAAAATTTGGATGCCCTAGAGAAAAAACATATATAAGTATTATACAAAGAAAGAAGTAGTAGTTGAAGGAGAGTTTATGTTTCAAAATACTATCCTTCAAACCTTAGCATTAGAGTCAATTAAAATCATTTAGTTGGGGCCAAAGTGGAAAAATTGAGTAATCTTGTTGAGTAATTAGTTTAGGGTGTGATACAATTATAGGAATGTCATAGAGATATTTATATACTTTCACATCAATGGGTTGGATTTGATGCCCAATGAAGGAAAACACGAGAGTGTCTATGGAGAGAATGACATAGTCTTTAAGAAGCCTAGAGAGTAATTATGTTGGATATGTGTCGCATTCTTTACATGTAGAATTAATAACATCCCAATGGGGTTTTGATGGGATGAACCCCTTGGCTACGAGCGGCATGGGTTCTAGAGGGACCCTTGTTCAGGGGTTCAGGGGTAAAGTACCCAAGGAAAAAAAATTATGGTTCGTTATTTGTTATTTCATCTAATGGTTTTATCCCATTGTAAACTAATTTTTGTTAATGAAGGAATTAAGGTTTTAATCTAATCTAGGTTAATGAATAAGGGTTTTGTATGCCATGAATATTATATTGTAAATTATGAAGGTAAAATAATGTGATAGAGGGGATAAACTCTCAATTAGTATAGTTTTCCTAGTTAAGGGTTTATAGGGTAAATCTTTGTTTATTTTTTAGTGTGCCATTGTTATTTTTGTGTTTTAGATTATGTTGATATTGATTTTCTTGCACAAGTTTATCAAACTCAATGTGTTCATCAATTAGATTAGAGAAATATAGGGCATGTCTTTTGGCACATCAATCCCTTTCCTATAGATTGTCTTCCCTTGTATATGTTTTTTTCTTAAAGGATCAATGTCTTTCCATTAGTTTTCCTTATTTGAAAGTAAATGTTGTAATGTTCTCGTAGATAATAAATTCTATGAATTGTACTTTGCATATGATGAAGACAACAAGAAATTATTGTGTGAATTGTATCAACATGAGTATTTGTTGGGTGGGAAAATAAAATGGAACCCTGGTCACTTTGTCAATGACATTCAATTAGAGCATTCACTTCCTTAGCACACCAAGTTTAGTGGCCAAATGAAGCATAGACAAATTTGAAATATGTAGAGACATCAACCAATTTATGGGTGAGGGGTGAATATCATGTTCCTCATGTGGTCATAATGGAGTATCGAGAATTATTGAAACAAACTCATGTTTCTAACCCCACAAACCATGCACTATTTTCGTCGCTATTCCAATGAAATTTCATCCCTAAAGCGACGAAAGGTGCATAACGTCGCTAAAGCAACGATCCTTGAGTTCATTTTCAAATTTTTTCAAAAAATTAAACTATTTTTCCACGAAAAAGGCGATTTTAACTTTTTCATGGCAAACTTTTGTGGGAAAATTGAGCCATATGTAGTAGTGTCAAACGTAATCAGTCTTAAGACAGGTTATCCAAATGTAAATATGATCCCTGGCATGGTACATGGGTTATTCAAATGTAATAAGTTTTGATATGGGTTATCCAAATGTAAATATGAGTCCTGGCGTGGTACGTAGGTTATTAAAAAGTAATAAGTCTTGTGGATTGTTTGAGTGTAAAAAGAGCCCTGGCATGGTGTGCAGGTTACTTGGATGTAATATTCCCCTAAGGTTGTCTAAAAGGAAAATATCCTAGACATGGGTTGTTCAGATGTAATAAGTCCTTGAGGTTGACCTAGGGCGTGAAATCCTTGGTGTAGCAGGTTGTTCGATCATAATCAACCTTACATATATATCTATATATGTGTGTGCTCCCATGTTGGAGATGATAAGGTCACAAAGCACTTTATGTGCACCCATGCAGTTCTCCTATGCTGGTAGAACGTAGGATGACCGTGGAGAGATGTAATGTAACACCTCGATTTTGACCCCGTTTGCATTAAATGTATATGATGTATATATTGTAATGGATCATGGTCTGAAGCTATAGGAAAAAGGCCCCACCATTGATTGTCGTATTATGTTTCGACGATGTCAATGGTATTTTGTGCTAACCAGACACGTTATAATGTTGGATACCATGTACATATGCAAAATTAATTAAAAACCTACAACCAACTATGTCAATGCAACAATAATGAAAAGGGCATGATTTCCTAAGGTTAAGGGGGGGGGGAGGTATAACCCTTGGGAGCCATTGGGAAACACCCAAGTGTCAAGTGATGAATCCATCTAGATTTCAACCACCTTATTTGTCTTACTCACCCTCCCTTTGTCTCATTCAACCACCGAATTAATTGCCAAGGGTGGTTGAGGGAAGTTATCTCCTTGGGTAGAAGTCTACATGGGAAGCCGTGAAAGTTGGCAGGACTGTCTATCCTTGCCCACACGCAAGCCCAGGGGTTGGAGCATTCCTGTTTCCCTCACAAGATCAGGGATTCCATGATTCTTCCTCACAAATTCATTGGTTCTCTCTCGCACAGGAAATCATGTTCTATTCTTCCTTATCTATTGGTGTTTGTAGTGTGTAATTCTTACCCATGACTGGGTATGTGTATGCTGGAACTCCTTCACACAGGCCATGTTCTTCACCTCATGTAAGTTGCGAGGTCGTGGTTGTCATATGTTCGAATTTGGGTTGTCATGGGTTGTTGTTGAGTCGTTTTGGCCACGTTAGGGCCATAAACGACTTTGGAGTCACTTTGCTCAATATGAGTTGTGTATTACCGAGTTTCCATACCTGGTTTTGCTTTGTGGTGTGTTTCCTTAAATCCTAGAGCTATGATTGTGTTGTGTTTTGTTTTGTGTGCATAGTGGTTTGTGTTCGGATGATTTTGGAGTGGAATCGGGCATGAGCATGCATGATAAACCTAGTGGATGTCGAAGCCTCACAGACAGAGCTAGAGGGTTGGATTTCTTCTCTACACCCCCTGAATAGCACAAGAAGGAAAGTCATGACCTAAGGGACTGTGCAATAGAGAAGGGGATGATTTCTTGTGTTGGGTGTGTGTGGATGTCTTAGAAGTCAGGCTAGCTCTAGTGCGGGTGTCCTTAGCTCTTCAGTGGTCCCACTAGCTTAGCAGCTAGCATTTCCAGCTCCTGATATCCTATTAAACCCAACTTTGTTGGCTTGGCTATGTATTGTGATGTACCCTTGGCTTGATAAACCCATATGTGTTGGCTTGGCTAAGTTGTGTATCCTTGTCTACATGTGAGCCTCCTAGTTTCCCCTTACTCCTTGTGGAATCATGCCCAACTCGAGGGTGGAAGTGCTTCTGAGAGATTGATGAGCACATTGGCCTATGGTTGGGTGGAACATTGCAGCGACGTAGCTGGTTGCGGACAGACTTCATATAAGATAAGTATCGCTTGTTTATCTTGTCTCCACAATTAAATTACTATGAACATGTGAAATGCTTGAATGTGAATATCATGTATTTCTTATGTTGTTTATCGAATCATATGTTGCATCTATGTATGTTTTATTTTTACTGCATTCTATATCTTATGTTCATGGGGCTTAGTTTCCTGGGTTAGTATGTTTAGTCGTGTCCTCTCCACCAAGTCGAGGGGTGGGGACGTTACAGCTTGGTATCAGAGCATTCAGGTTGCAGCAGTGGGCCTTTATGGGCGAAGAAAAGAAGTTAACAGAGGTGGGATAACCTCTGTTAAGCACAAGTCAGCAGAAAGAATTTTTGGAAAATCACTAAGTGTGAAAAATATTCTCTGTGGCAGCTGAGAGATGTGAAGTGGAACCACAGTAGCGGATGAGTTGACCGAAGTAGAGCCATAGCGGTGGGTGCAAGTTAAAGTTGTCGCCGACGTGGAGGAAATTCTAGAAATTTCCCAAGTATGGAGTCGGGGGGTGAAATCCTAAGTCTGAGTCGATATAGCGGCTGGAAGTGGCAAATATTTCCGCAACGATGGATGAATAATGAAGAAAGAGATGACGATACATTACAGCGGCTGGAAGATGAAGAATCTTCCGCAACGGCGGGTGGAAGATTAAAATTGAGCCGCAACGGCGGTGAGCCAAAGAAAAAGAAGAAGTCGATTTAGCGGCAGGCAGAAATTGATCTTAGAGTCGCAATCTCGACTGTGTTAGAGGCAATAAAGTGAAGTGTTGATCCTCTACACAGTGGACAGAACTTAAGAAAAGAGCCAATATGTCAGTTGTATAAATTTGAAGTCCAAGCCGCAACGACGGCGGACAAGAGATGAGGTAAGAGCCACTGAAGCGACTGGTGAGAGAAGAAGTCTTGGCTGTGGCGGCAGTAGAAAAAATATGTTCGAGATTGTTGAGAAAAATATGCACTATTCAATTCAACACTTAATTTGTCAACCCGGGAAGGGAGCTTGTGAGATGAAAACACTATATGTGCAGGATTGAAGGCTTGAACTAATCTAAGCTAACTAAACATGCAAATATGCTAACATGCAACTATATGATTTTAATCTATATGCACAACTATCATAAGTTAAATGCAAGAATTTAATCTATCTATGGAAATAGGAAATTAACTAAGAACTTGAAAAGTAAATATGAATTCAAATTTAATCTAATATTATATTAATCTATTCTACAAAGACAAGAAACTAATCAATAACTGAGATTTAAACTAGTCTAATGCTATGTTAATCTATTTTATGGAAGGAAATTGCAGATACTAATCTAGAAAGCAGTCACTTGGTCCGAAAGCAATTTAACTAATGAAATAAAAACTAATTACTTGCAACAAATTATCTGATCTATATTATAAATTGGAGACTATTCCATGTATGCATAAGTAAATGCTTGTCTAAGAATGCAAGTGCAAATGATTTATGGAAAGCAATGAACTATTTAATTGCAAAATTGTAGAAAGAAAAGCAAGTAACTATGGATTCATAGAAAGCGAAGAAAATATTATTCTAAAGACCAAGCATAAATAAATGCGTTGTGAAACAGTAAACTAATCAAAACAAACTAAACTTGGAGCTTTATAATCAAATCTAAAACAATAACTAAAAATATATTCAATATGTAAACAAACCTACAACAGAAAAACAAAATACTTCTACTGTACCTCTTCAGCAAACTCTACCATAAACAAAAGAATCTTAACCAATCATAAAAAGATCATGCAATTAATTTACAATTGAAAAAGTAAAGTTACACTAAACTAGGTTATGTGAACTTTTTGTCATCAAAATGTAAAATACTGAAAACACATGCATCTAATACTGAAAACAATCTAAACCAAAGATATAATTACAAAACATTACAATGATATTGAAGAAAGAAATCATAAACTACAATAAACCAAAACACAATACACAGGGTGAAAGGATAAAAATAGGAATAAAACTTTAATAAATATTTTAAACAATCTAACCTATGAGCCTAAAGACAAACATAGCCATTACTTTACTACCATAGTAGAAACATAATCAGAAAACTAAAGAAATAGGCTTAAAACAGATTGACAACACTGAAGGCTGAATGAAAGATTGTATCGCAGGATGGAACGAAGGTCTGTATGACAGGTCGAACAAGCTGGCTGTATGATAGGCCAAACATGCCATCTGTATGACATTTCAAATAGGTCGTCTGAACAGACGGTCTGAATGAGAGGCTGTATACAGAAAATGATAGAAAAAGACCTTCCCCCTTTTGCACGTATTGACTGATACGAGGGAAACGATAGAAAAAATTGCATTTAAACATATTTCCATTAACCAATTAGAGTTACCCCCCAGAATCTATAAATGCCTCAAAAGAGCCAATATACATACATTATTGGACCTCTTAAACTACAGTCGAGAAGATCTGATGAGAATTGAAAACCTCGAGAAGGAATCTGTCGAACAGGTATTGGTATTTCTATGAAAACATTTTGCAATTGATCCACCCAGGAATTAGTTTTGGGTTCATTAAATGGTTGGTTCCATTCCATCTCTTCATTAATTTCCTTTCCCCGATTTCTTCTGAAGAGTCATGAGAATCATTTCATTTCAAATCCTAAATGACCTAATTATCATCTAATTTCATGCACATGTAAATACAATGCATAAGGATAATAAATAAACCTATTTAATCATCAAATATGACAGTAAAATAAACTTAAATAAATTCAAGAACATAAATAGATCATTGCATATTAATAAATTGAAATGTAAATTGCTTAAACTGATAATTTAGAATAGAAAAGAAATAGATAAAACTGGATCTATTTAATTTGATAAACAACAATCTATTTAACTAGCTTGCAAATCAACTATCAATAAACTGGAAATGAGGTGATTGAAAACAAAACTGAAAGCAAATTATGTCATAGTTAACTATCTAATTCTAAAATAAATTGCATTACAAGAATAATAAAACAGACTGTGAATTAAACTAGCTATAGTAGAAAGATGAAATAAATAAACAAGAAAAGAAACCTCTGGTTGTTGAGGGGCCCTCCCAGGAATTAGAGATGTGAAGCTAAGTCAATCATTCACCCATAGAAGATGAAAACCATATATCCATAGCTGAAACAAAGATTTTCTATTCACTGAAACAAAGATTTACAAAGAGTTTTTCCTCCCTTTTCTTCAAAACCAAAGAGATATTTATAAGATGATTATAATGGATATCAGTTTGACCACATCTTGCTAAAAATAGAGGTTCTTCGATGCTGTAACAACTACCCACGAAATCAGAAAACAGCCAACCATAATTTCTCGAAAAGTTGGTTTCAAAGAACCACGATTTTCTCCCAAATGACTATGAATTTGGCGAAAATTCCTCATAGTAACTGAAATGGGCATATTCTGCACAAAACCCATGTTCCAGAAGTTTCGATTTTGCTTCTGTTTTCCCGCAAATAAAGATTGAAAATCAACTATCTATTAAAAACACGTGGTCTGCATGGGTGTCTGGATGAACGTTTGGATGAGCTGTAGTTCATAAATCCATATTCAGGGCGGATTTTACCCTGGTTTGTTGGCCACACTGACTGTTGAGTGCTAAGTTGTTGGATTGTGGCTGATTTCCATTGATTGGGTGTCAGATTCTTGTTGCTTGCCTCCCTCATGTGATGCATGTGTTAATCCTCCATTATGCATGCATTACTTCATAGCCTGCACATAAAAGAAAATATATTAATTAACAAAAACCAAAGTATAAAATGACAATATATTCAATATGAAGTTTTTAAAACAAATGGTTTTTAAAGGAATACATATATGAACTTTTATCATTTAAATAACCCAATTCAAAAGGAATTAAATGGTGTTTGGCCATGTTGACATATGATTTAAATAAGTAATAAATTATTAAAATTCCATGTCATAATCCATTTTTTGTTTTGGTTAACTTGAATATGAGTGGGTTTGAAAAAGTGATTTAAAGTTAAGAGAATTGTTTTAATATTTAATTTCTTTTTAATATTTTTATTTTATCCTTTGTTTAAATTTAAATCAATACTTAAAACTCGTCATTACTTTATGGTTTCAATTTGTGTATGTAGGATCGGAAGAAACGGGTAAACCAAATAAGTAAACTAACATGCAGTCAAATCTAATTCAGAACTCAGGACCGAAAGAAGTGGTTGAATGGAGTGCATAATGTCTTTTATTTGCAAAATACTACATTTAATACATAAAAATAACATATTTGTCTTAATTTACATTTATGAGATTTTAATTAATAAAACAGAGTAAAAGACAACCTTATTGAACATAGATGGATTAAATTACAATAAATAGGTCAAAAATTAATGTAAATAAAGTCATTATAAAAGAAAATTTCGAGGCCCAACATAGCCCCAAACTAGAGGTATGGCATGTCCTCGTGCCATGAATGAATCGAAAGTGGTATTTCATTTATTCAAAAACTCTGCTTGATCATTAATAGTTTATAGGCAATCACTTAGTAAAACAAATCCATCTTTATTACTACATGAAAATTAGAACTTAGAAAAAAAGTTATGTTATGAGATGACCAAAACAACTTCGTATTATTTAATATTTCTTAATACATACAATTTTTCCACTAGTATTAATTCATGCTTATGAAGACTATATAAGTTGAGACTCCCTCCCTCAGAACGAAGGTATGGCACGTCCTCGTGCCATGAATGAATTAAGACTGTGTTAAAATGGAAAACATGAGGGTATAGATAGTCAGTAAATCCTATAGGAAACCAGTCAACCCTACTACTTCTCAAAGGTTTATTGTCATTCAAGTAATTATGGACAAAGTTTGCATTTCAAGTTCATTAGACTCCAAAGTTTATGGGTCCCACTTCTAGGATAGTGATATCCTAGGTATAGTATGAATTAGACAGTAGGGTCTTAAGTGAAACTTACAAACATTCTCAAATGGCATATTGATGGAGTTCATTTTAGATCAACCATGCATACCTTCCTCCAGTAGACCCACAACAACCTTTATTATCACAAAGTCATTTTCATATTTTTTCTCTATTTTATTTTTTTTTAATTTTTCTCTCTTTTTTAACAAGTTGTCCTCCCTAGGTAGATTCCTCTCTTTCAGTTGGGCATGTTCAGTACCCCATTGGGTTTACCTGGTCATACTATAGGCTGGTACCTACTACCAGCGAGCCTGTTCAGTACCTCGGTGGGTTGACCTCTTAAACTCGTTTTCTATCAGAGGCTCTTGTTCCAATGTTTCCAGTACCTATAGATATTCGGCAAATGACTCTTTCCTATGAAGGAGTGGTGGGGGAGAAACTCTGAAAACCATGCTACATGGTGGGATGGTATATGGATTGAAGGATAGCTAGTCTTCTCTTTTTTTATTATCATGGAAAAATAAAGACTGCAAGACGAATCTACTAAATCAAAGATAGACACGATTGATGGACTTAGCGTAAAGTGGATGGAGCCATAAGATAATGAGTGAAAGGTGTCTCTAGTCCCAAATCTCGCCTCTTTCATATAGAGTTATAGTAGTGTTCCCCACAAACTAGGAATTTCATTCACCCTTATGCTACCCTGTAGTAATTATGCTTAAATAACATGCCCTAATAATGAAGCTAAGATGTACGAGTGACCTCTAGGTTTTATATAGACCTTAATTTATGACAAATCCCCATGATGGTTAAAGTTGGTCTTGAGAAAGTGATATAATTAGAAATATGCATGTATGAAAATGAATAATGTTGTAAGATTGTTTTGGTTTAGTCATTAACATGGTCTTCTTATTAGTTCTTTTATTTGAAAAAGAAAACAAAAAACAAAGCTGCATTATTCCCTAACCTAAGCATGCAATATTTTATTTATATACATATTTCCCTACCTGAAGAAGAAAGAAAACATGTTTATTAAAGTATATGAGCTTTTCCAATGAAACCAAGTGTGAAGAAAAATGAGAATTGTACCTTTATCCACATATGAAAATATTGTTGCAGTGATTACCTAAATGTGGAAGTTCAACCAACTTACTTTTCTTTGCATCAATAGGTGTCAAACGAATGAATGGTATTGCGGTTGAGTTACCTCCTGAAACCATCTTTCGATGTAGTCTTGGCACTCACCTTCCTTCACTATGTCATACATACCCCCTTCTTCTAATTGAGAAGTTGTTTGAGCACATGATGGATCTATTAGTTTCTCTTCTTCGGATGCAATCCCCAATGTATCAGCTTCTTTTGCATTCTTGCAAAGAACATATTTTTGTAGTTCTTGGGATTTTGGTTCGCCTGTTATTTCGGGAGAGGTTGATAAGCTCTCAACTGCTATCAATATCTTTTTCTTCTTGAGAGATCGAGATCCTAGTTGTTTCAAGGATTTGAGAAAGTTCTCTCATGCTAATGAGCACCTTTGAATCCATTTTGTCGGTTGATAGTTCCTACTTCACACAATGATTAGTCTCTGGGGTTCTTACAGCACCCAAAAAAAATTATTTTTATTTTTATATTTTTTTCTTTACTTTAGAATCTAATTACAAAACATATCACACACTTGAAAAGAAAAGACCTTTTGAAAAACATAAACACACCTAAAAAAATGAACCGAACGTAACAGATCTGAATGCAACACCTAAGCTTGCTGAAGAGATAACACACTTGCATAAGAGTAAATGGCAGGAAAGTAAACTACCTAAATTTCCAAGACACATGTACTTGAAATTAAACTGTGGAAAAGTAAATTATCTACGTTTGCGGAAGAAAAAGTACATTTAACTATGGGAAAGTAACCACCTATGTTTGCAAAAAGTGCACTTAAGATAAGTAAATCAAACTTTGCATGAAGTAAACACATTTGTGCGAAAAAGGAACAACAAGGCTTTGGGACGACCCATTAAAGTGGATGCGTCAGGCTGTCACACTATGGAAATTCTGTAGTGAAGCCATCTTTGTGTCTTATTGTTTCCCCTCCCCCTTGCTTTGTAATGTAAATGCAACCTATCTACCCTTATCTACCTAGACTCCAATCCCTTTAGCACCTCCCTGGAAACAGCACCAAAATGTTGGGAAAAATATGCACTTTTTAATTCAACACTTAATTTGTCAACCTGGGAAGGGAGCTTGTGAGATGCAAACACTATATGTGAAGGATTGAAAGCTTGAACTAATCTAAGCTAACTAAATATGCAAATGCGCTAACATTCAACTATATGATTTTAATCTATATGCACAACTATCATGAGTTAAATGCAAGAATTTAATCTATTTATGAAAACATGAAATTAACTAAGAACTTGAAAAGTAACTATGAATTCAAATATAATCTAATATTATATTAATCTATTTTATAAAGATAGGAAACTAATCAATAACTGAGATTCAAACTAGTCTAATACTATGTTAATCTATTTTATGGAAGGAAATTGCAGATACTAATCTACAAAGAAGTCACTTGGTCCAAAAGTGATTTAACTAATGAGAGCAAAACTAATTACTTGCAACAAATTATCTGATACATATTATAAATTGGAGACTATTCCATGTATGCATAAGTAAATTCTTGTCTAAGAATGCAAGTGCAAATGATTTATGGAAAGCAATGAACTATTCAATTGCAAATTCATAGAAAACAAAGAAAATAACTACGGATTCATAGAAAGCAAAGAAAATATTATTCTAAAGACCAAGCGTAAATAAATGCATTGCGAAACAGTAAACTAATCAAAACAAACTAAACTTGGAGCTTTATAATAAAATCTAAAACAATAACTGGAAATATATTCAATCTATAAACAAACCTACAATAGAAAAATAAAATACTTATACTCTACCTCTTCAGCAAACTCTACCATAAACTAAATAATCTTAACTAGTCATAAAAAGATAATGCAATTAATTTACAATTGGAAAAGTAAAATTACATTAAACTAGGTTATGTGAATTTTTTATCATCAAAATGTAAAATACTGAAAACCCATGCATCTAATATTGAAAACAATCCAAACCAAAGATATAATTACAAAACATTACAATGATACTGAATAACGAAATCAGAAACCACAATAAACCAAAACACAATACATAGGGTGAAAGGAGAAAAATAGGAATAAAACTTTAACAAATGTTTTCAACAATCTAACCTATGATCCTAAAGACAAACATAACCATTACTTAACTACCATAGTTGAAACATAATCAGAAAACTAAAGAAATAGGCTTAAAATAGATTGACAACACTAAAGGCTGAATGAAAGATTGTATCGCAGGTTGGAACGAAAGTCTGTATGATAGGCCGAACAGGCCGTTTGAACAGACGGTCCGAATGAGAGACTGTATACAGAAAATGATATAAAAAGACCTAAATGACCTAATTATCAGCTGATTTCGTGCACATGTAAATAAAATGCATAAGGATAATAAATAAACCTATTTAATCATCAAATCTGACAGTAAAATAAACTTAAAGAAATTCAAGAACATAAAGAGATCATTGCATATTAATAAATTGAAATGTAAATTGCTTAAACTGATAATTTAGAATAGAAAAGAAATAGCTAAAATTGAATCTATTTAATTTGATAAACAACAATATTTTTAACTAGCTTGCAAATCGACTATCAATAAACTGTAAATGAGGTGATTGAAAACAAAACTGAAAGCAAACTATGAGCGCAGTTAAATATCTAATTCAGAAATGAAATTGCATTACAAGAATAATAAAACAGACTGTAAATTAAACTAGCTATAGCAGAAAGATGAAATAAATAAACAAGAAAAGAAACCTCTAATTGTTGAGGGGCCCTCCCAGCGATCAGAGATGTGAAGCTAAGTCAATCAGTCACCCACAGAAGACGAAAACCATATATCCACAGCTGAAACAGAGATTTTCTTTGAAACTGAAACAAAGCTTTACAAAGAGTTTTTCCTCCCTTCTCTTCAAAACCAAAGAGGTATTTATAATATGATTACAATGGAGATCAAGTCAACCGTATCTTGCTAAAAATAGAGGTTCTTCAATACTATAACAACTACCCACGAATTCAGAAAATGACCAACCATAATTTCTAGAAAAGTTGGTTTCAAAGAACCATGATTTTCTCCCAAATGGCTATGAATTTGGCGAAAATGCCTGCTAGTGATTGAAATGGGCATATTCTACACAAAACCCATGTTCCATAATTTTCAATTTCACTTTTGTTTTCGCGCAAAGCAAGCCCGAAAATCAACTATCTGTTAAAAACACGTGGTCTGCATGGGCGTCTGGATGAATGCTTGGATGAGTTGTAGTTCATAAATATGGATTCTGAGCGGATTTTATGCTGGTTTGTTGGCCACACTTACTGTTGAGTGATGAGTTGTTGGATTGTGGATTAGTTCCATTGATTGGGTGTCAGATTCTTGTTTCTTGCCTCCCTTATGTGATGCATGTGTTAATCCTCCATTATGCATGCATTGCTTCACAACCTGCACATAAAAGAAAATCTATTAGTTAACAAAAACCAAAGTATGAAATGACAATATATTCAATATTAAGTTTTAAAACAAATGGTTTTAAAAGGAATACATATATGAACTTTTATCATTTAAATAATTCAATTCAAAAGGAATTAAAGTGTGTTTGGCCATATTGACATATGATTTAAATAATTAATAAATAATAAAAATTCCATGTCATAATCCATTTTATGTTTTGGTTAACTTAGATATGAGTGGGTTTGAAAAAGTGATTTAAAGTCAAGAGAATTGTTTTAATATTTAATTTCCTTTTAATATTTTTATTTTATCCTTTGTTTAAATTTAAACCAATGCTTAAAACTTGTCATTACTTTATAGTTTCAATTTGTATATGCAGGATCGGAAGAAACGGGTAAACCAAACTAGTAAACTAACATGCAATCAAATGTAATTCAGAACTCAGGACCGAAAGAAAG
The DNA here is from genome assembly GCA_001517045.1 of Pseudotsuga menziesii. Classification (NCBI taxonomy): domain Eukaryota; kingdom Viridiplantae; phylum Streptophyta; class Pinopsida; order Pinales; family Pinaceae; genus Pseudotsuga; species Pseudotsuga menziesii. The sequence goes on from LPNX010475553.1 coordinate 155,508, forward strand.
GGCTGAATGGAATGCATAATGTCATTTAATTGCAAAATACTACATTTAGTACATAAAAACAACATTTTTTATTTTATTTTACATTTATGAGATTGTAATTAATAAAACAGAGTAAAAGACAACCTTATTGAACATAGATGTATTAAATTACGGTAAATAGGTCGAAAATTAATGTAAAGAAAGCCATAATAAAATACACTTTTGAGGCCCAACAGAGATGCAATGGCGGGTGAATGGTGAACATCGAGCCGCAACGACGATGAAGGAAAGACGAAAATGGACCCGACATAGTGGCTGCCAGAAAAAGAAGAACAAGGCACAACGACAGCTGGAAACCAAAATATGAGCCGCTACGGCGGTGGCTGAAAAAAGAAATTGTAGCCGACGATGGCAGATGACAAATGAAGATTGAGTCACTACAGTGGCGGATGAGAAAGAAAGAATCAAGCAGCTATGGCGGATGAGAAATGAGGATCAAGCTACTGTAGCAGGTGAAAATCTAAAAAAATTTAGATGCAATGGGTGAAACTTTAGAAAATTTTTGCTGTTATAGCGGATTTCACCACTCTAGGTGAATCACACTTTGTATGGCCTTCCCCTGTCCTGCTGCAGACTCTTTAGACCCCATGGACTATATTTTATCCTTTGATGTTTCCTTGATCATCCCTAAAACTATATAAAAAATGATATACGCGGCTTTTTACCCGATAACCACGTACATACACGGGTTTGACTCCTATAACCGCGTACATTGGGATGTGTGCATAATCCAAATCCTTTTGGAGTTTTCCTTGACATGGATCCAACTCATTCGACTCCTGGTCTTCCATATGCCTTGAGATCGCTTGGATTCGACCCTTCATTATCCCTTGTGAAGCTATATAAGGAACCCCTTGGTACATTGAAGGCATATAGAGAGATTGAAAGCAACGAAACTATATTCCATTGTTGCCGGAATTTATACTTGAGTCTACATCCCTTTGTCCCTTTCGAGCACTTTTGTGTTCTTCCCAAGCTTGCCTTTTGCTAGTGAGCTTGCTATCGTGAGATGGAGGATTGAGGTGGTGGAGGCCCAAGTGGGGGATTCA
>LPNX010475553.1:156972-242825 GCA_001517045.1 Pseudotsuga menziesii
GGCAGTTCCTAGTAGTTGTCCTTTGGGGGTGATTTTCTTGGCATTCAATGTATTTGAATTGCTCTTTCTCTCTTGTTTCTATGTCAGTTCTGGGGGCATGTATGCCTGGTAGAGTCTGATTGGAGTAAAGTTTGTCTCATCCTATTTGTTTGCCTTGTTTTATGCACCTTTTTCTTCCTGTACGCGGGTTTTTGATTTACAGTCGCATATACACGCGGTTTCCTCTGTGATTTCCACGTATACACGTGGGTTTACTGTGAACAGTCACGTATACCCTGGATTTTTCCCTTTTGTGGAAGTTAATTGGTTGCTGGTTGAATCCTGTTAGTTGCTGAGTCTCCTTTGGCACTGCCTGAGTCTATTTTGACCTCTGTTTCTGACTGGAAACGTTTTTTTTTTTTTTTTTAGCCTAACTTTTTTTTTAGGAAAGTTCTTGTCATGGCATTTTCAATTTTTTGTTTGAGATTAGTGCATTAGAGTTCTTTTACCTTAGTGCTTTGCTTGGATGCTTTCTATGTGTGTTTGCAGAGTCTGAGGGTGGTAGAATCATTCTTTTTCTTTTTGCATCTCTTATATTTTCAAAAAATCCAAAAACATTTGCTTATCATAATGCATTGCATTTTGCACTTTGCATTGTACTTGGACTAGATCTAGATTTGCTTTGGAGTACTAGTTAGGACTTCATATAGGAGAAATTTGCATTCATCATTTGAAGAAAAATTGTGCATTTCACGTAGTAGCATACCCTATTTACATGGACACAATGCATTCGCATTGATTGTTACGGTGTGCATTTTACTTCATGTTGCGTCATAACACCACTAGTTGCACGACCATATCCTATTTTTTGAGTAATAAAGCCAACTAAAATCAACGCTAATTAAAATGAATTACACTCTTTTCTTTTCTAGGGTGCACCAACAAGCTTAGGTTTTAGGATCTTGGAATAGTTCATTGTAAGTCAATTCTCCAAGATCACTAAACAACAACATCTAGGTGTCTGTCCAAGGAGTGTGTGAAATCCTTGGTATAATCATCGTTCTCGGGATCCTCCTATCAAACGGGAGTTAAGCACGAGGCAGTGTGAGCGGTTATTGATTGGGATGACCCCTAGTCATAACTAAGTAGCACCGGAGATATTTCCAGGATTGTATTCGTATCTGGGGGCTCTTTCGAGAGTTTCGGGCTTTGCTACCCTGCCCATACGGTCAATCCCGCCTGTGACTGTTCGCCTAAGCTTTGATTATATTGAGGTGACCTTAGTGACCTTACCTAGGATATCGAGGGGGTACTTGTAGAGGTTATTCTGCAGGTGTCCCAGCCAGGTTGGGGTAAGACAGCACAGTTGCTTTACGCGTTGAAGCTGAGGGCCACAATAATTGGTTACATACCTCCGCTTATTGTGTATGGGAGTCTCAGGCCTCTCCTAGGCGAGACATACCTGCTTCATTCGAGAGCTCACTTATCCAGCCCTTGTTTGCTTTCATTTGGCTTTAGATTTTATTAGTGATTTCTCTGTGCACACTAGTTGGCCTAGGGTTTATGTAGATAGAGAGTCTTTGCTTTTTGTTGAGTCATTGTGGATTCGAGTGTGGTTCCACGCTGTTCTCGTTGGTTAGCAAGACTTCCACCTTCCACTTCTCCTCCTCCTTTGGGAGAGAGACCTAGACAGTCTAGGCATACTATGTCACACACTGATTCACACACCATGGAGGATCATTCAGAGACTATTCCTAAGCCACCTCCTCTCCTTCATGTTGATGATGGGGAATTTACTCCTACATACGATCCTTCACCTGACCTAGCTGAGTTCGGTCCCGTGATTTCCCAGATAGGATCTTTGCATGATAGACCTACTCACTCTAGGGCTAATTCCCCATTGACACATGACCAGTATGGAATGCCGAAAGATGTCGAGACTCACTTTGAACCTGCTAGCAGTAGCTATGGTAGTTATGCTACGACTGGTTTTCCTATGCACAATTTGACATTTCATGTTGAATCCGACTTTGAGCCTAGCACTATGCCTGGGGGCAATCCCATTCCTTACCTTGCAGAGAGATTTGGGAGTACTAGTCACATTGCACCTTCCATCCCAGTGGTGGAAGCTACATCTCATCCCCCTCCTAGGTCTAGGGTTAGTGATCCGATTAGGATACCGGGTCCGAGACGGGTGACGATAGGCGGTAGTACATATCTTATTACTTAGATTCCTTCGTCCTCGGTTCCGAGTTCTTCAAATGTACATCCTCCACCTTATCCATGTGGTCCTTCGAGCCGATATATGGCTACGAGTCAGATGCATACTGCGGTTACTAGGCCGATTGTGTCTCAAGTTCATATACCACCCGCTGCTTCGGGAGGCTATATTCACCCTTATAGTGGTCATCTTGTTACGTCTGGGGCATATATACCTACTTCTGGTATGTATGTTCCCCCTTCCGGAGCTTATCTTCCTACCTATGGAGTGTCCCATGGGACATCGCATGCGATGACCTATGGACCTTATTACAGTCCACAGTATGGACAGGTTTCTTCACCTTACAGAGGCGGGTATCAACAACCTGCTTATTCTCCTAATTATGGCTTCATAGCTCCTACTAGTCAAGGTCCACCTTACTATGGTACTTCCACGTCACCTTATACAGGTCAGAAAAGAGGAGGACACTATGGCCAAGGCCATGGTGGTGCTCAAACCTATGTGAACCAGGGAGCGGTCCCTACCAAGCTTCCTTCGGACATACCTAAGTTTGAAGGCAAACCGAGAGAGGATCCGAGTGAACACGTTACCATGTTTCACCTTTGGTGCTCTTCGAATTCGTTACATCAGAACTCAGTCCGCTTGTGACTATTTCAACGCACCCTCATAGGGCTTGCTGCGAAATGGTATATAGAGCTACCAAAGGGAGCTTTTACCTTGTTCGACGATCTTGCGATGACTTTTCTTAATCACTTCCAGCTACCAGTGCGCTATGACGTTGGTACTGAACTATTGTCGACATTTTGGAAAGATAAAGCCACCCATATTTCTGATCATATTCAGGAGTGGAATAGACAGAAGAGATTAATTAAAGCCTTTATACCGCCGGAGTTCCTTCTCGAGTGGTTCCTCAATTCTTTATTGCCATATATCACGAAGGATGTTTATACATCTAGAATGCAGAATGAGGAACAAGCAATATTTAGGGTGCAAGAACTGGACTTGATTTATGCTCAGTCTGATTTGTTGTATGAGATTATTCCCAACACTCCTCGTTCTAGTTTCGATCCCAAGGTCAAACCTGGACCACATGCCGATGGCATTGTGGGTTGTGCAAGTGCGAAACCTACAGATTCAGTTGCAAAACAAGTTAGTCAATTGTCACTCAACCAGTCTACTTCAATACAAGCTATGACTTCATCTCAACCCACCCAAATGGCGAGTGTACTTTCTATGCAATCGTCGGACCAGAAGGGTAACCAGCAACTCGAACGGATTAGAAAAAAGGGTAAGAATAATAATCGAAAGGGTGGGAATAGGAATGAGAATGCTTCCAATAATGACAAGAATGGTTAGAATGCTGGTGGGGACAAGCAAGTGAAATGTAAGGTTAAGTTCCCTTGCAAGCTATGTAAGGATGATCACCTCACTTACTTGTGCCCTCGAATTGATGAAGCTTCGATACTCTTAGCATAAGGCCCAGCTGTGCTAACGAACCCTTTACCGCATAAACAGAATATGAACTCAAAGTCCCAAGAGAATCCTAGTGAGAATGATCCACGAGAGGCTAGTGCTCGTGGGTGCATTAACATGGTCCATGCTGCCAAGGTTGTGACTCGTGCGAAAGATTATGGATCGTCACAACCCAACCCAGGCAAAGAACCTGGTCCACCAGGAACCCCTTTGCGCATTGAGAAACCTGTGGATAAACTTGAGGCTGTACCTCGCATTCCTAAGGGGGTACTTAAGCACTCAGGGCATAATCCAAATTCCCGAGTCACCTATAATTATTCAGCTGTCAAGGATTTGGGCCATACTCCTTGTGTGATGTCTTCATTGGAAGTGCTTCAGAGTTGTCCTTCGCAAAGGAAGGCTTTGCTTTCTGCTCTTTGTGTGAATGGTGATGATTCTTCCTCAGTGATCAAATTTGAAACCGCAGGTCATCAGCCTCACTTTCCCTACTATGTGTTGCTTTTGGTACATGTAGAATGTCTTAATATGATCGTCAAGCGCACTGTGATTGACGAGGGCGCTGTTGCATCTGTGATGTCTTTGTCCTGTTGGAAGGGTCTTGGTTCTCCTGAGTTGTCGAAATCAGCGACTATGTTAACTGCTTTCGATGGGAGATATTTTAGGCCACACGGCATCATTCCATCCCTTAAAGTCCATTTGGGAGGGAATATTGTTGCGATAGAGGTTGAGGTGGTTGATGCGCCCCTCGACTACAATATCTTGCTGGGTCGAAACTGGATGTATAGTATGCAAGGCGTTGCTTCTTCCATGTTTCCCGTTGTATGCTTTCCTCATAATGGGAAGATTGTAACGATTGATCAAATGACATTCAAGAATTCCCCTATTACTACATCTTCAGGAACTTCGGTCCTAGTCGTTGAACACTCTCAGCTGGCAACTGGGAGTGTGGGTGTAGGCATGTATCCATCCCTCATGGGAAGCTTTAGTTGTCCTACGCCGGTCCTCATGATAGGATCTTGTTTCGATAAGGCTTTGACTTCTATGACCTCAGTGCCTTTTCGCACGACTCATATGGGAGATCCTTGGATTCTTCCTACACTGAGTATTTCAAGTGAGCCTGTCGAGACCAACGGGCCGCTTCCTGCAACCATGATAGCTTATCAAGAAAATCTTGTGAATGTTGCAGATCCTTGTTCTTCCTCTTCGCGGACAGAAGAGGAAGACCCCTATGTACTGTCGGCATGGGCAGTACAGTCTTCTCATGCCCACGACTGCCTGGATATGGTTTTCCCTTCAGATGAATTGATCATCGAGGCTATGTCGGGCGTTGAGCCGCCATGGGAGGAACTTCATCATAGATCATATTTCCTTCCACCACTTGACCGTTTGGAGCATGAGGATTATAGGGAGATTCTTAGTCAGAGAGTTGGTAGTCCCATGATTCCATTAAGCTCTCCTGGTCAGATGGATGATGGGAACATGGTGAACATATCTTCCACGATTTCTATCAACATCTCTCGAAATCCTAGCACCATTGAGAATGTCTACATTGGGGCGGATTGTTCCCATGCTGAGATTCTCGAATATACCGAGATATTCAAGGAATTCCATGATATTTTTGCTTGGTCTTATGATGAGATTCCAGATGTTGACCCTCGGATTGTCGAACATGAGATTAAGACTTACCCCAATGCTAAGCATGTTTGACAATGCTTACGCGTCGTGAATCCTAGGAAAGCACCCACCATTAAGGAAGAGATAGAGAAGCTGTTGAAAGTCAGTTTCATCTATCCCATTCCCTTGACGGAGTGGGTTTCAAACCCAGTTCCGGTGGATAAGAAATGGGGAGCGATCCGAATATGCACTGATTTCCATTATTTAAATCGTGCCTGTCCTAAGGATAACTTCCCCACACCATTTATAGATCAGATTTTGGATGAGTGTGCGGGTAGCGAGGTGTTCTCCTTTATGGACGGCTTTTCCGGGTATAATCGGATCTAGATTAAACTTGAGGACCAACACAAGACTTCATTTATTTGTCCTTGGGGAACGTTTGCATATCGGAAGATTCCTTTCGGCCTTAAAAATGCCGGAGCTACATTTCAGCGAGAAATGACCTTGATTTTCCACGATCTCAAGTCTATTATTGAAGTATTTTTGGATGACCTCGCTGCTCATTCTCGCATGAGAATTCGTCATTCCTATCACTTGAGATTGGTCTTCAAAAGGTGCCGGCACTATTCAGTTCGATTAAATCCTCATAAGGGTGTCTTTTGCGTAAAGTCAGGTCGTTTATTAGGATTCATCATTTCAAAGGAGGGCATAAGAGTCGATCCCTTAAAGGTTGAGGAAATACTTCAGTTGTCTCCCCTGAAGAATATTCGTCATCTTCAGTGTTTTCAAGGTATGGAAAACTTCTTACGAAGATTTGTGGTCAACTTTGCCAATTTGACTAGAGGCTTCATGCGTCTCTTGAAGAAGCATACTCCCTTTGAATGGGACAAGTGAGCCCAGGAGTCCTTCGATGCACTTAAGCGAGCCCTAGCATCAGCCCCGGTGATTAGTCCTCCGGATTATAGCTGTGATTTCCTATTATACGTGGCCGCGTATTTAGAGACGATTGGTAATGAATTGGTTCAGGAGGATGAGGAGCTCTAGGAGCATGTCATACATTATCTGAGCCGAAACCTTATTGACACAGAGATTCGTTATTCTCATGTCGAGAAGCTTTCTTTAGCAACCGTACATGCGGTTCAGCGTTTGAGACATTATATTCTCCTTCGCCAGACCTCGGTTGTGGCCCATGTCAATCCGTTTCAGTTCGTCCTCACACGAAGGATGATTGGGGGAAATTATAATAAATGGCTTGTCATCCTGCAAGAGTTCGATCTCGAATTTGTTTTGGAAAAATCGAAGAAGTCATTAATTTTTACAGAGCTTATATCGGATTTCCTGAGCGAGGCCGAGGAGTCAGTTTGTGAAGATATGTTTGTTGATGAACACATCTTCTTAATCTCAATGTTTGACCCATGGTATGGAGATATCATAGTATATCTGCAAACATAGAGGACCCCTACTCACCTCTCGCGAGATGAACGATGACGATTACATCACATCTCTAAGAACTACCTTATAGTGGACAATACTTTGTACCGCCGTGGAGTAGATTCCATTTTACGACGTTGATTAACTCATGAGGAGGCTAAGGTTGTGCCGAATGATTGCCACGGAGGGGCGTGTGGTGGTCATTTATCTGGGCTTTCTACAGCTCAAAAGATTTTGAGAGCGGGTTATTTCTGGCCGTCGATCTTTAAATATTGAGTTGATGCGGTCAAAAGGTGCCACCCTTGCCAGGTGTTCACATGGAATATGCGCTCGAAGCCTGCCCCGTTACATCCCATTATCACCGCTGGTCCCTTCACCAAGTGGGGGCTCGATTTTATGCATTGCAGCCCAGCTTCGGCTGGGGGGCACCATCATATTATAGTGGCTGTGGATTATTTCACTAAATGGGATGAGGCAATGCCTACAGTAAAATCCAACGGTGAGACAGTCGCTCACTTTGTATTCAACCAAATCATTACTCGGTTCAGGATTCTGAAAGAGCTTGTCACTGACCATGGCTCGCACTTTCAGAACCGTATGATGGAAGATTTGGCATCCAAGTTAGGGTATAAGAAAGAGCACTCCTCTTCTTAATACCCCTAAGTGAACGGACAGGTTGAAGCAGTGAATAAATCACTTAAGTCCATTCTCCAATGAACCATCGCACAGAGCAAGGCGAATTGGCATATTATGTTATACCCTGCTTTGTGGGCATATCGAACCACGGTTAAGACTGCCATTGGTTTTTCTCCATCTTAGCTTGTGCATGGAGTGGAGTCGATATTTCCAGTTGAATGTGAGATTCCTTCGTTGAAGCTAGCTGTGGAACTCTTACCAGACACTTCACCTTTGGAGGAGCGTTTGGTCCACCTCGAGCAACTTGATGAGCAGCGTTGAGATGCCTTGGTGGCTCTAGAGGTTAATAAGCGTCGCGTTAAGGTCCAATATGACAAGTCTGTCCATCCAAGAGTGTCTAGTGAAGGAGGCTTGGTCCTTTTGTGGGATCAATCGAAAGAACCCTTGGGGGTAGGGAAATTTAATCCTATGTGGCGTGGTCCTTACGTGGTCAAGCGTGTCTTAGAGAAGGGTGCCTATGAGTTAGTCGATTACGAAGGCACAGCTTTGGCAGAGCCTAGAAATGGGCTCTATCTCAAAAAATACTATGCATGATCTTTAGCCAAGACTGCTTGTTGTATATTATTGTACAACTTTGCATAGTTAGGTCTTTTTCTTATCGTGATTGGGTTTGTGATTAGTTTCCATTTCTTTTGGCAGATGTCAATGGAATCTTCCACCTACATAGGATTCACGGATGGTGCAAGCTGTCACACTCAGCACTCAGCCTCTGCTTCTTGGGTGATTTATACTCCTATGGGTCAGGTACTGTCTTTAGGAGGTGTATGTCTACGGCCATCTTCCAACAATGTTGCTGAATATAGTGCCGTTATCGAGCTTCTACGGGATTCCATTTCACATGGCGTTCTCTCTCTTGAGGTACGTCTTGATTCGGAGTTAGTAGTGTCACAAATCAATGGTTTGTACCATGTTAGAGATCCGACATTATTGAGAAGATTCTTACGTGTGATATTGTTCGAACGACAATTTGATAGTATTACATATATACACATTCCAAGAAATGATAATCAAGTTGCTGACTCATATGCTAACTATGTGTTAGATTGGCATTTGTTTCATTCATAATAAATTAATCATAAACATTTTTACACATGCAAATAAATAAACCGATCACCATAAAACCTTTTATATATATCAAAAATGTGGTAATACATAGTGTCATATACAAAAGTGGAGCTTTCAAAGCTTCCATCATATAATACACGGTCGTACAAAACATATGCACTCCCAGGTGTCTAATCCTGTGGAGGGGGAGGGTTGTGATCATGATACATCACTACAGCTCTAGATAGTCGTCGAAATAAATGCACCCATGCGCGTGGCACGTCCACCACCTGTCGCTGCATGGCCTCAGGAAAATCCTCGACTTGCGCCATGGGAACTCTATGAGTCAGTCGCACGAAGTTGGTATGAATGCCCTGGAGCATTTGCTCCGCATCCGCACCTATGATGTCATCCCCTCTTCCCCTCTGTCTATGACGTGGGAAGCCCTATGGTCACCATGGTCCCACATCTGCACATGAATGGTAGATGTCACTATGTGTCGTCACGCAAAAACATGTCTTTTTGATTCCACATAATCAAGAAAATACAAAAAAATTAAATAACTCAAAAAACTTTAAAAAGAGTGAGAGTCGAGATTCGGTACCTATCTCTCCGTATGTCGATCCTGGTGGCAATGGCATGTCCGGATCCCCCCAAAAATATATCCCTCCATAGGGGTAGTCATCTATGGAAACAATTTGTTGTCGCCACCATGGAAAGAAGTCAGCTGGATATGGGTTGGCCACCCTACCACCCCCCAGTCTGCGCATAGCATCTGCCCAACATCATTGGGCCGGATCTCGAACCCCGTGGAAAGGAACGTCCACTCTAGGGCTCAATCCTGGAACACGCTTGAAGAAAAACGTGCTCAATATGCTGATGAACCCGAAGTTCTGTATCCTGCCTGCCTTACACTCACTGAGTTGGTGTTTCATGTTGCTTAGTAGTGTAGTACTCCAGTCGTATATGGTCGGTCTCATACACTCCACCGCATAGTACATCAGTGGCTGTGAGGCCTGATGGAGTGAGGCCCAACACCTATATATCATTGGTAGGGACTTGACTTCCCACCTTCTTAGTATCTGGGTAGCAGTACACAGCTACGTACTCATCGATAGTAAGCCCACTTCCTGGCCCACCTCGGGAATGAAGGTTCACCACCTCCCCTCGACTAGATAGACCTGTGATAAAGTATATGTCTTCCACCTCTATAGTGAGAGACATCCCATCTATCCTGAAGGACTCTGAGTCTGGATCCCAATAGTTTACCAGCATCTCTAGCAGTCTTGGTTTGGCCCTCAAACCACCAAGGCACCAAAACTTGTAGAGTCTGCATCTTCTAAGAGCTTGTTGAGCCATCACGTCAGCCCTTATAGCTTCCTCTACTTCACCATGCTCGCGCTCTCTCCATTCTAGCACCATCCTGCAAGAGAAATTACCATTTTTCCCATTAGATTCTTATAGATTTCCTTGTGCGGCGTCATACGTGACTGTTTTGCAAACAACCGCGTATGTACGCGGGTTCTAGCCTCTTTTTCGCATATAGCCAGCCCTATACACGGGAAAAGCTTCGATATCTGAATGGGCCATAGCGCTCATGTAGAGATGGCCTAAACTACCTCATTTTACCATGAAAATCAACAAAAATTATATTGAAATGCATGAGGAGAGCATGAGTAACTACCTGGAAGAAACGGTTGTGAATTTCGCCAGCTAGATCTCCTGGAATTTTCAGTTGAATATCAGAGCTGCAATGGGTAAAAGTTTCAAATGATTTATATTTTTTACTATTTATAGAAAAAATTTCAAATATTTGAAATTTTTTACCCCCTTTCCTATAGTTTTGACAGTTTCTAACCATTTTGGATCGTTTCTGACATAATTTGTGATGTAGAAGACCATTTTCAATGCCGTTTCAGCCATTGGATTGACCCATTCGTACTGATCTCAGGTATAATGTCTACACTGGCATATAGGTTAGGTTCACCACCATCTGCATTTTGCATGACCTTATGACCATGTCACCATGACCTTAGGTACGAACCCACTCTATTATGTCATGGAACCTTCTTGCTACTTTAGAAGTGGTATAATGTGAGTGGTAGAGCTTCACCTTACATGGGTACCTTAGTTAGCGCCTTATTTTCATTTGGTGCCCATGCCGACGTTTTCTCCTTTAGGGTGTGGGAGTCCATTGTATAGTACTGCCATGACATTTCGCAAGAGCTTCATACTCCTCTTAATCTTATGCTGGCATGTGTCCCTCCGGACTCCCCTTATGTCAAGTTGTGAATGCATTATCATGAGCTTTGCCTGCCTTATTGAGCTTTATGTCAGCTGCCCTGACATTGTGTTTTAGCCTTATAGCCTAATATTGTCTCATGTCTAGCCATGCAGAGCCATTTTTTATATTCTTCGCAGCTTGATTCCCTTTTTACCAGGAGGATATTTTCCCCCGAGTGTCGATATCCTACACATGTATCCTTGCATTGAGCATAATTATGTTCCACTGCTTGGAACTAGTTTGTTTTCCCTAATGACACTCATCTCCTCCTAGTTTGTAACTATAAAGCTAGTTTATTCTTTTTTCAAGCTTTTCAAATAACTGAAAAAGTCCAAAAAAATCAAAAAACCAAAAATCCAGACAAGGAAAGATGTTATCTTTTGGCAGCTATCGAGTCATGTCGCCTTCGAATAGAGCAATGTATATCACATCCATTAGTTGGGTTATAGTTTGACTTAGGAGCTGTACTCATTTATCTGATTTTATCTCCACCGACTGGTTAAGCTTCCAGTCCCTATGGAGCCTCTATTGATGCCTCCTGTGTCACAGAGATGTCCCAGTTTGTATATCGAGTCTATGCTTCCTTCATTCAGTCACCATACGCCATTATTCTCTTGTTTGAAGGAAGTTGAAACCTGTGTTGGCCATTCCTCAGTTACCTTTACTTTGCATGTCGGCCATTCCCGGCACAGTTACTGGTTCATACACTTTATGATCGAGTCCTTCCACATTAGACAGCTTTGCTGAGTACCTCGTGTTGGATGATGGGGGATGCCTTAATGCCCTCCTTCCAGCGGATTTCATCCCATCGAATTCAGATCATTTATTCTGGGATTGGAATCTAGAGTCCTTTTGAGTGCCTTGAGACTTACAGTCATCAGTGGCAGGTTCTCTCGCCATCGACATTTTCTTGGGAATACATCAATGTCCCCCGATCGATGGATTCTCTCAAGTGTTCGACCTCAACACATCTATTCACACTTGTTAGTTTGCACTCTAGTACCTTGATTCCCATTATCATTATCGGTGGGTAATCTCGCATCAGTTAACGGTATACATCAATTACCGGTAATCAGACGATGGACTACTATGTTCGACCTCGACACCTCTATTCGCATAGTAGGACATGTACTCGTAGCGGTTTGTGTAGAAGACCTTCCAGACTGGTGGAATCTCTTATATGCTACCTCCTTGATGATGCCAGTGTTCATGAGATTTAAGCTCTCGTGAAGCTATATAAGGAACACCTTCAACCCTTCATTATCCCTTGTGAACCTATATAAGGAACACCTTGGTACATTGAAGGCATATAGAGAGATTAAAAGTAACGAAACTATAGTCCATTGTTGCCATAATTTATACTTGAGTCTGCATCCCTTTGTCCCTTTGGAGCACTTTTGTGTTCTTCCCAAGCTTGCCTTTTGCTAGTGAGCTTGCTATCGTGAGATGGAGGATTGAGGTGGTGGAGGCCCAAGTGGGGGATTCAGTTTCTCCGGTTCGCAGACGTGTCATCAGAGGTTGTATCTATCTTGTAATCTCTGATTTATATTAATAAGAACTATGTTTTCCTATCCAGTGATGTGTATTTGATTGAATATTGTATCCATTGGAATATGTCAAATGCTTTTACATTATTGATTATATATGCTAGAATAGATCTAACACCATAATATATAGTATGCTTGTATTGTTTACATGTTGTTGAGGAAGAATTATATCAATTCAAGCTGAAGATTGGAAAGCTCAATGGGGATCTACTTCAACCATCTGGAATAAGGTACGAGGTCTGATCCTTTAGTGTTAGAAATTTTATTTCTATTGCATATTGGGAAAGATTGATTTCTGGAGTCAAAGCTGTCTGTTGTGGTACCCCAAGCCATAGGAATTTCTCTCTGTAACATTTGTCGAAACAAATATTTTGACAGGGGTTTTCAGTAGGATTTCAGGGGCCAAAAAGTTGAAAAATTGTAGCCTGTTTATGCAATAGACTGCGCAAAGCCCCCCTTGACCCACGTTGTCCCCTTTAGACAATTGTTCTTTGGGAAAGAAAATTTTTTGTTTTGACAAAGTTGTCAATGTATGTTTTTTTCCAAGTAATGGTAAGTAATGTATAACTCATATGAATTTTATGTGGCTAATACTTGTATGTATTAACACATTTTGTAGAATTATAGTTACCTTCAAAGGTAGCATTCCGGATAGTGCGGCTCGGTAAAGTAAGTTGTGGTTCAGCCATGAGAACCCATGACGGATATGATGCTCGAGACTCCTATGAGCGTGTGCAAGATGCCATGGGGGAAAATGTCCAAGTTGAAAATGATGACATAGAGTCAAATGGAAGGAGATTCCAAGAGACACCACCAGATATTACAGCCACCATGAGAAGCTTGATTAAATCCCAAGAAGATCAGCATCAGTTGAATGATGCTATGTTGCAAAGTTTGACCAACTTGTAAAGAAAGATGGACTCTGGGCATGGTACAACAAAACCAGAAGGCAGTAAGAGCAGTACTAGGAGAATAATAAGAACTTCTAGTGAGTCATCTAACTCAGAAGAATCCATTGGGGATTCAAGCTCTTTCTCTTACAAGGGCAAGAGAAAGAAGCACCATAGGGATTGCTCTTGGGATGAATTTAAGAAGGATAAACCTCCTACATTTGATGGTGAGGTAAAGAATGGACAAGAAGATTAAGCTTGGATTCTTGGGATAAAGAAGTATTTCCAAGTTCATGATTATTCAAGAAACATGAAGGAAAGGGTTTCGATATTCAACCTGAATGGGAGGGCATCCATTTGGTGGGAGCACCTCAGACAAGTAAAAAGGATAAGTGAAATAAGGCTTAAGTGGAAATAGTTCAAGAAGTATTTCAAGTAGAAATATCTCTCTGATAGGTATTATGATGACAATATTAAGGAGTTCCATGAGCTAAGATTGGGACAGCAGACCATGGAATAGTATGCCAATAATTTCTTAGATATTTTGAGGTATGTCAGGTACATCAGGGATGAAAAATTGAATATCCAGCATTTCCTGAGTGGATTGCCTCAGTATTACAAAGAAAGAATCCATTTCTATGAGCCTAGAACCCTCGAAGAAGCAAGAAGGAAAGCTAAGTACTGCTGTGAGCAAAGAAAGGGAAAGCCTAATTACCAGAAGACATGGAAGGATAAAAGGAATGAGAATTCTGATCAAAGGAAGAAAGGCTTCAAACCTTCTAACTTTAGGAATCAGAAAAGACAACCATCACAATTTGAGAAGTAGCCAACCAAAGTGATGGGAGAAAAGACTAAAGATCCTCAGCAGAACAGAGGACCTCTCCAATGTTGGGAATGTGGAGGACCCCACATGCACACGAATTGTCCACTTGAGAATGAGAATGTAAGGCCAGATTACAACATTCAAGAGGTAGAAACAGTGGGTCAAGTAGCAAGAGCCATCCCTAGGATCTATGTAGCACTGGAAGACCGCCAAGCAGATCACCAGTCAAATGTGGTTGAAGTTGTAGGTAAGATTGTTGAGCAATTTGTTTCTATTTTGACTAACCCTGGTTCTACTCATAGTTACATTACTCCTAGAGTAGTGGAGATTTGTGCTTTTAAAAGAGTAAAGCATAAGAAATCTTGGTTAGTTCAGCTAGCCACTGGAACTAAGAGAAAGGTTAGTGAAGTGGTGGAGAAATGCCCTGGTTATGAATGGATTGGTCACTTGTGTAGATCTTAATGTTCTACTGCTTGGTTCCTATGATGTTGTAATTGGGATGGATTGGCCAGAAGCTCACATGGTAAAGTTTGACTATTATAATAAGACCTTTGAATGCATGGATGAAGAAGGGAACCCAAGAGTTGTAAGAGGCATTCCAAAAGTGATTTCGATAAGGCATATTTCAGCTGTGCGGTTGAAGAAATTCTGTAGGAAAGGTTGCCAGTTGTATGCAACTCATATTTTTGAGGAAACATGGGATGAAACTCCTAGGTTACAGGATTTTCATCTGTTGCGGGAATTTAGGGATGTGTTTCCTGATGAGATTCCAGGGCTACCTCCAAAGAGAGACATTGATTTTACAATCTAACTTGTGCCAGGAGAGGCACCAGTGTCCAAGACACCCTACAGGATGAGCACACCAGAAATGCTAGTGTTGAAGATGCAAATGCAAGAATTGTTGGAGAAGAAGTATATCAGGCCAAGTGTTTCTCATTGGGGAGCACCAGTGCTATTTGTGAATAAGAAATATGGCACACTCAGGTTATGTATTGATTATAGATAGTTAAACAAAGTCAAGGGTGAAGAACAAATACCCTTTTCCTAGAATTGATGACCTCTTTGATCAAATGAGAGGAGCAAAAGTATTTTCCAAGATTGACTTGAGGTCTAGTTACCATCAGGTAAGAATCAAGGATGAAGACATTCATAAGACAGCCTTCAAAATAAGTTATGGACACTATTAATTTGTAGTGGTACCAATTGGTCTCACAAATGCACCAACTTCATTTATGTGCCTTATGAATCGTGTCTTCAGTAGGTATTTGGACAAGTTTTTTCTTGTCTTCCTTGATGACATTCTTATTTACTCTAAGAATGAGGACGAGCGCGAAGAAAATTTGAGACTGACATTGCAATTACTCAGGGAGCATCTGTTGTATGCAAAGTTGAGCAAGTGTGACTTTTATAGAGATAGAATTCAGTATTTGGGTCACATTATTTCAAAGGAGGGACCCTGAGAAGATTGAGGCCATTATGAATTGGTCGACTCCAAGAAATGTGACAGATGTAAGATCTTTTATGGGACTTGTAGGATACTATAGGAGATTCATTGAAGGATTCTCCAAGGTTGCACATCGAGTCACTTCTTTTCAAAATAAGGAAATAAAGCTCAAATGGACATCGAGGTGTGAAGAAAGCTTCCAGCAGCTGAAGAATCTTCTCACAAGTGCACCAGTCTTGAAGATTGCAGACCCAAAAAAATATTTTTTGGTGTGTACTAATGCATGCGGATAAGGGCTTGGAGGAGTCCTTATGCAAGACAACCACGTGATATGTTATGAGTTAAGAAAGTTAAAGGAGCATGAGAAGAACTATGCCACTCATGATCTAGAACTTGCAGCCATAGTACTATTAGTGATTGAGAAAAATATGAAGAAACTTAAAATTTAAAACTTTAATTCATAATAACAGTGCATATAAATCTCATCAATAATCCAAAGACATAAATCAAGCCATAGAACACAAGATATACCCTGGGAAAACCCTCTACTAATTTAGAGGATAAAAAACCCAACAAACAATCTTATAGTATGATAGATTATTAGCAAAGAATCATTACAACACAATAGCATATTGCTTTCACCGAGAGCACCAGAGAGAGGAGATCGAATGGAACACCATATCTAACTTTCCAAGTGCATAGCACTTTAATAACAAGTCAAATTAGGTTTGAGAACAAAAATAGAATGGTTGTATGTAGCAACAACTTATTAACACTTGGAACACTAATCCATCTTTAATCATGCACCCCATACTAATATGGTGTCAAGCTAGCACTCCATAATTATCTTCCACATGAAGATATGTGCCTTTCATTAATTAACTAACTCTAACTAAGTAGTTAACTGAGTTGAACTGAATGTAACTGAGTTGAACTGAATGTAACTAAACCAAACTAAATGTAACTATTAATCTTACACATTGATCTAGGGACTAAACATCAGTCTCATCAAAGATTAATCAACAAATAATTCATGAAATGTTGTAATCAATCTACAGAATGAGTAGCTGCTCTGTATAATCAGATGAAAGAATGATCATACAATACAATGTCACGCTACAAGCATGAATTAATGAGCAATTTTTATCCTCAAGGAGGTCATTCGAATTGAATGAGTGAGTCTAGATTAACTGAATGTAAGCCATAGTCAACACTCCAGTTAACCACTCTTCAAAACCCTAACTGACTCAATTGAGCCCTAAATGAAGTCAAAGTGCAATAAATGACTGAGCATCAACTGAAAGAGATTAGACACATGTCATAGCAATCCAACCATCAAGTGCTAGCACTTCAATGACTCCAATGAACCCTGATGAGGTTAACTAAAGTTGAATTGAACATCAGAAGTTGGTGGAGGCGCCCCTGTTTACTCCAGTTCATTAATTAATCATTAAATAATCAATTAAATGAAAGGATGCACCTTCACTGCCCTGTTAACTATTTGTAACCATCAGTTAGCAATTAGGTTCATTAATATCACTCAGATCACCCCCGAAGTGTTCAAGTTATCCTCCCCGAATGTAGGAGAAGGCTAAGTTAGCCTCCTTGATTGAAGGTAGCCATGGGTGTGACCAGATGATGTCATTTAATGCTCCACTGATGTCAATTTATTTGAATAATACTTATGATAGTGGTTTAACTAGGCCAATTTGACCAAAAAGAGTGTGTATAGTGGTAAATGTCTCCAACACCCCCCCCCCCTTAAGCTATACTCAGGAGGAGTTAGAAAACACAAATGCATAAAAATGCTAGGGCCCCAGCAACTAAGGCCATAGGTCACCCTGTACAATCCTGAAACTGAAACAATGCTCAAAACAAAATAAGTGAGGAAAAGAGGGAAAACCCAGTGGGAAAATCCCCCCCTCAAGCTGAACACTGAAAGTAGTCTAAATCACCTTGATGAACTCACCCGCAACAATGAATGAAGGTAAGTGAACTTCTTTTCTAAAAATCTCTTGGTGAAGATGTCTGCAATCTGCTCATTAGTCGGGCAGTATTGCAAAATGATGGTCTTGTCATGCATTAGCTCCCTGATATAGTGCATGTGGATCTCTACATGCTTGGTCCTCTGCCTTGTAACTGGATCTGTGGAAATCTTAATAGAACTTTGATTGTCACAAAATAGGATAGTGGACAAAGTACTACCAAGATCAAACTCTGAAAGAATGCCTTGCAACCAAACTGCTTGGATGCAAGCATTCACTGCTCCTCGATACTCGGCCTCTACTGAAGATAGTGCTATGGCAGCCTACATTTTGCTGGACCAACAAATGGGGCCACCACCAAACATGAATACATATCTTTAAGTAGACTTTTGATCAATATAATCACCCACCCAATCGGAATCTGTGTATCCAACCAGCTCTAGCTCGGAGTCTACAGCATAGTGAATGTCGTAGGTCCTGGTTCCCTGAATATACTAGAGGATCCTCTTGGCTTCCTTCCAATGAATATCATGAGGCTAATACATATATATTGATATATCAATCACAACATAATAGATATCAGGCCTATAATGTGTCAAGTACAACAAGCTAGCAATCAGCTGTCGATAGATACTGCAGTCCATGGGAGGTGTGCTTTTTCCTTCCTCAAGGCTGATCCCTGAAAGGAAAGGGAATGGTGCAGGCCTAAAATAAGACATGTTAAACTTGAATAATAGGTCTGAAATATATTTGGACGGATTGACCATAATCCCATCAGAATTTCGCTCAATTTCGATCCCCAAAAATTGTTTTAGAAGCCCCAAATCACTCATTTCAAAGGCATTGTGGAGAGCAGTTTTGATGGCTGAAATGGAGGAAACTGTGCTACCTATGATTAGTAAGTCATCAAAATATAAAACAATTATAATTATATGACCATAAAACTTCTGTAAATACACATTTGTATCTAATCTACATCTTTGAAAGTTTTGCGAGAGAAGGAAGGCATCCATCTTGGAATACCACTCTCTTGGGGCCTGTTTTAACCCGTATAGTGACTTCTTTATCTTGAAAACCAAATATGTATCAGTTATGTAGCCCTAAATATGCTTCATGTATATCTCCTCATGAATATCTCCATGCAGAAGGCTGACTTAACATCCATGTGATGCACTTCCCTGTGCTTGGATGCTGAAATTGTCGAAACAAGGCGGATGGAGTCCATTTTTGCAACCGCTGCAAGGTATCATGGTATTCCACACCTTGGACCTAAGAGAAAATTTTTTCCACCAGCATTGACTTATATTTGTTGGTGCTTCCATCAGAAGCAACCTTGGTCTGAAACACCCACTTGCATTGAACCAATTTCCTTCCCGGAGGAAGAGAAACTAGCTCCCAAGTAGTGTTTTTCTGAAGAGAATTTAGCTTTTCATCCATGGAAACTTGCCATATCGGATCATTCTGAGCATGATAGTAGGATTTTGGATCTGAAATAATCATCAAATAGAAATTTTCAGACAGCAAATTATCAATACAAGAGAGCACAATACCTGCTCTTTGGAAATCAGATCGGGTTCTCCTTGGATCATCCAGATTTCCAATGTTGTCTCCTGCGGAGGAGAGTGTCTGTCGAGCCCATGTAGGAAGATGATTTTGCACTTCAGTTTCTGATTAAGAATCCAATGATTGATGCACACTAATATCATAAATCATAGGATCCAAATCAGGGTCATCACGCCCAATTTCATCATCCAAATATTCAGTAGAATAGGAAGGAAATTCAGCCATTTTCTCCTTCACTAGTTCCACCTACTGAAGAGGCTCATTGAACTTGACACTTCTATCGATGATGATATGTTTGGTATTGATATCCAACAGCTTGAAACCTTTAGATTCATTAGGATACCCAATAAATATACATTCTATGCTTTGCGGTTGCAAAGCCCTTCTTTTATCAAGCGGAATCCGGACCCATGCAGTGGACCCAAACACCCGTAGGTTCGACAAATCCGGCTTGTGTCCAAAGTATGATTAGAAATAGGTCTTCCCTTTCATATATGAGTGTGGAACCCTATTTTGAATGTATGCTGTAGCATGCATTGCCTCATCCCACAATTTTGCAGCAAGATTCTTAGATTCCAACATACAGGTGGTCATCTCCTTGATAGACTAGTTCTTCCTTTCCATTACTCCATTCTGCTGGGGAGTGTAGGGAATTGAATGCTGGACCTGAATACCAATTTGTGAGAATATGTGTAGAAACTCATTACTTACATACTCCCCTCTATTATTAGATCTCAAGATCTTGATCTTAATCCTAGAGGCCTTTTCGATCAAGGCTTTCAATTCAGAAAAAATTTCACGTACTTCAGACTTCTTTTTGAGAAAGAAGACCCATGTGTACCTTGAAAAATCATCAATAAAAGTAATAAGATACCTTGATCCATTCATGGATTTGATAGGAATCATCCCACTGATATCAGAATGTATCAGCCCCAATATGCATGTAGCTCGGTTTTCCTTCCCCCGATCGAACTTGTGCTCAGGGTGTTTTCCAATCACACAGCCCTTGCAAATTCTGGTGGTTTCCTTGATGAATGGGAGGCCTTCAACCATGGATTTATTTTGTAATTGCTGAAAATATTTGAAATTAATATGGCCAAACCTCTCATGCCACATCCTACTAACCTCTTTTCCATGAGTTAGCAAAGCGGTGGGCTTTGCATCCGCAACAAAGTGAGAGAACTCATAGGATTTTGCATGATGATTTGCAGGGCCTTTAGCAATGAGTTTCCCAGATGAAATTTATATTATCTCAACATCATTTGGGCTGAAAGAAACTCTCTTAGGCACTCCTATATGTTTCATCTGATAGACACTAAGGATATTTGATGCCAGAGATGGTACATACAAAACATTTGAAAAAAATCCATTTTCAAGATCAACAGTACCTTGTCCTTCTGAAATGATGGTGGAGTCATCTCCCATGTGGATGGGGATGGATTTTCCAGTCTCCAAGGATGAAAAGGAGTCTCTTTCATCCATCATGTGGTTTGAAGCTCCATAATCAATCAAGAGTGCTTTGGACTTCGAAGTGCTCGCCATGAGGGCATGACCTTTTTCATGATGTGGTTCTCGATCTTGCTGATCTCTCCTCTGAAAGATCTCCGGAATATTGATGTGATTTCTCTCAAGGAGAGAGGTTTATTCATCAAGCTTCTTCTTCATACAGACATGTTTAGGGTGGAATCCCTTCCCACAATAAGAACACTTGACTTTTTCCTTGCCATGGTGCCCTTTTCCTTTGTTCTTCCTTGAGCCAGAAGACTCATCATGCTGCTGGTTTTCAACTCTAGGTTTAGGAGCATCAAATTTAGTTTTTGGGTTCTTTTGCTGCTTACCTTTACCCTTCAGATCTTTGGGCCCCGAGACATGGAGGGCTTTATCACAAGAATATATGATGATCCCCATCTGGACAAGCTTGTCATGTTCACTTGTTAGGGACTCAATGAAGGCATTGAGTGTAGGCATCTTCCATCCAGGGGTTGTGAGCTTCCCTGCATAGAATGTAGAAACAAAAACTGAATAATCAGCCCCAAGCGTGGATATTATGTCTAGGATGATCTGATCATCCTTCTTCTCCACTTTGCATTGCTTCAAGAATAAAATAGTATGCGTGAACTTTGTGAAAAAGTCATTCAAAGTCTCAAAATTGGAGGGCTAGAGAGATATTAATTCATTTTCGAGCTGGTAAACCCTCAAGTCATCATGCTTTCCATATAGATTTTTCAATTTGTCCCATATTTATTTTGGAGCCTTCAATCCCGTAAGATGGAAAAGAAGATCCCGGGAAATAGAGAGGCACAAGAAACCGAAGGCTTCATCCTTCTTGTTCAAGAATCTTGATTTTTATATGGCTGAACCGGGCTCATCTTTAGTGTCCATGGTGACTCTAAAGAGTCCTCTGGAGCGCAACTGAATCTCCATATCACCTTTCCATGAGTGGAAATTGTATGGAGTCAAAAGATCTACTGAGGAGGCCATTTGGATCTGCTGGAGTGAATGCTTCACCTGTAGAAAACCTGAAAAATCAAAACAAAAAGGGAAATGTAAGGTCGAAAAGCCTGCACATTTTAGGAGTTCATCACACCCAACATAGTCAATCAAGCAAGCTTGATCAACAAGTTATTTACTTAGGGTATTAAGTGGTAATCCTTGGCTTCTGGTGCAATGCTGTATTTTTTAGCTATTGCTCAATTTTCATGCAAAAATCTGTCAAAACGCTTGTTTTTGAGAGATAGAGCTTCATCTGGCCATGAGATATGATACCATATTAATATTGCACATTGATCTAGGGACTAAACATCAGTCTCATCAAATATTAATCAACAAATAACTCATGAAATGGTGTAATCGGTTTGCAGAATGAGTAGCCGCTATGTATAATCAGATCAAAGAATGATCATACAATACAATGTCATGCTACAAGCATGAATTGATGAGAAATTTGAATCCTCAAGGATTTCATTCGAATTGAATGAGTGAGTCTAGCTTAACTGAATGTAAGCCATAGTTAACATTCCAGTTAACCACTAATCAAAACCCTAATTGAATTAACTGGGCCCTAACTGAAGTCGAAGTGCAATAAATGACTGAGTCTCAACTGAAAGAGATCATACACATGTCATAGAAAGCCAACCATGAAGTGATAGCACTTCAATGACTCCAATGAACCCCGATGAGGTTAACTGAAGTTGAATTGAACATTAGAAGTTGATGGAGGTGCCCCTGTTGACTCCAGTTCATTAATTAATCATTAAATAATCAATTAAATGAAAGGAGGCACCTTCACTTCCCTGTTAACTATTTGTAACCATCAATTAGCAATTAGGTGCATTAATATCACTCAGATCACCCCCAGAGTGCTCCAGTTAGCCTCCCCGAATGTATGAGAAGGATAAGTTAGTCTCCTTGACTGAAGGTAAGCATGGGTGTGATTGGATGATGTTAATTAATGCTCCATTGATGTCAATTTATGTCAATAATACTTAGGATAGTGGTTTAACTAGGCCAATTTGACCAAAAAGAGTGTGTATGGTGGTAAATGTCTCCCACAGTAACTGAATAGAACGGAATGTAACTGAATAGTAATTGAATGTAATCGAACTGAATGTAACTGAACTGAACTGAATGTAACTAAAGTGAACTAAATGTAACTGAACAGTAACTGAATGTAACCAAACAGAACTAGTGCTTCTCCATTAGTGTTTATTTCCAACAATCACTTGCATAGTTAAGGAGTTGATTCCTTAATTAACTAAACTTGTTTACCGTAACTACAATTCAAATTCTCTCTCTATCTTTGTGCTTATGTTAAATATATTTGCATGGTCCATGTGTGTTTTCATTAAATAATCATCTTTATCGTATCATACTCATAATATCGTTTCCAAACCTATGATCATATGTATTTCCCTGGGTCATATAGTCACATGCTAAAGTAAATCACTCTAGGGGTAGCTAATCCTTAAAGGATACTTGTAGCACCTATTGACCATGACTAGCCATACATCACATAGTATATCTACTTTACATAATAAAGCACACCACCTCACAACATGAGGATATTTGTAGGACTACACAAGCCTACTGTCCACCTCAATCATATGAGGATATTCGTAGGGCTACAAAATGCTACTGTCCACCTCAATCATATGAGGATTTTCGTAGGGATACACAAGCCTACTTTCCACCTCAATCATATGAGGATATTTCTAGGACTACATAAGCCTACTGCATCACCACCTCAACCATATGAGGATATTTGTAGGGCTACACAAGCCTACTGTCCACCTCAACCATATGAGGATATTCGTAGGGCTACACAAGCCTACTATCCACATCAACCGTATGCAGATATTCGTAGGAATACACAAGACTACTCTCCACCTCAATTATATGAGGATATTCGTAGGACTATACAAGCCTACTGTCTTGATATTACTCACAATACTTTACAACATCACCACCTCAATCATATGAGGATACTTGTAGGACTACACAAGTCTACTGTCTTGATACTATTCACAAGACTGGAGAATGACTCTCGATGTTGTAATCTCAACACTCCCTCTTAGTGAGGGAGACATTCTCTACCATACCAAGCTTATCTCAGAAGTGTTTAAACTTCGTCACAAATAAAGGATTGTCACAAATTTGCAATCTTCTCATCAGTACCCATGTACTAGAACTCATGACCATGAGTTCAATTAAGCTAAGCTTCATCTCGAATATGTTTTATCATTAAACACATATAGGGTTTCAAGAAAACTTGACTATTAACACCTAATGACTATAGGCTCAAGTCTTTCACCCTAGTAGGTATCTTCCCAAGCTACACTACTCCTTAGTATGTAGTACTATCCGCAAAAACACATTTTAGTTTTTTAGTACTCTCATACATACATTTTTCTTCTGTAGTACTAGCCGCAATACACTTAGCTTTTGTAGTACTAGTCTCAAATTACATCGCTTATCTCAAGCTAAAACACTAGCTGGATAGCACAATCAAATAATAGGTCGGCCATGTATCAAATACAATAAAGAGCCTATTATAATGTACCTCAAAGGTGCTCAAACATATGCTTGGTAGTAAGCATAAAATACAATAGGTCTTCTCAAAGACCAACCAACTACTTACACAAAGTAGCATCATCTGGATCCAATCCAGAATAAAGTTTCTCTAAACTAGAAACCATGGATTTTTTAAATCCATCACATACAACATTATACAACAAATGTGTAATAACATGTAGAAATAAATACTTATATTTTCTTTCATTCTTCAACATTTGTTGACTTCTTGAATATTCTGTTATCTGGAGAAGTTCTTTGTGAGCATGCCATTCTGTAATGTTCAATTCATGATCACTTTCTCAGTGATCCTTCTCTTTATATTTGCAACACCCCAACTACCTCTCCGAAAGGTGGTAACTGTTCTCTAACAGTCCAGACTATAAATAGTCTCTGAGACTTTTAACCATGTCTCTTCTCATGTGGATTCTCTCCACAAGCTATCATAGCCCTCGGCTGCCTAAGTCATGTACGATGACTAATTGGTGGGGACTTTATCTGTTGTCTCCCATGAAGACACATCAATACTCCCTCTTCAACTAGAGGAGTTATTATGTACTATACCAAGCTTTTCCCAGACATAATATTAGTAAGAATGTTGGCAATGATGCTCATCTATGGATATGTACCATGTCTCAAATATAACTGACTAGATCCCTTAAAAGCTTTACTTCTTTTCAACATGATCTATCTGGAGCAACACATGTGATCTTCCTCAATCACTATATTATTCATATTTCATATATCTTTAAAACTCTATTTCACTGATCAAGATATATATGAGTTCACATACTCTTGTACCAAGTAGGTGCCACAACACATGCTTTATACATATATATGTACAAACTACAAAGTACATAACAAATATTGGGACCTGTGACTAACCAAATACATCTCAACTGACTTGAGATCCTCCAAATATGAAATAAGAATAGTTTTATATTTACCTTCATATGTGTGGCCATGGATTTGTAGTCCATCATCCTGAAACTCTTCAGGCTCTTTTACTGAGCATTTTCCTTAACTGAGAAAAATATTTGTCTAGTGACTGCCACACAATTAATCATAAGAATCATAACAATATTCTTGAATACAGTTCTCATCTTCCTTCTAAATATGAGCATCATGCATATCTCCTTTTTTTTTACAGGAGGTACATCAACCAATTACACTAGTTCTTCATGAGCTAGTGAGACTAGAAAATCCCTCTCACCATGCAAAATGTGAGAATCATAATATGGGTTCTCCATCATGGAGACTTATGCTCATATATAGATGAAGCTCTTTATTTGACACATGAATCTAAATAAGATAGAATATATTCAGGAGTCTTCACATCTATCAAAATATAATCAAGCCATCTATTTTGTCTGCTTTCCAAGAGACATAGGAACCTCTCGAACTGTTCTCAGCCACCAGAATGACTCCACACTCATGTCCTTCTTTACTTGTAGGTAATGGCATATTAATTTTTCCTACAAGACAAATTATTCTCATGGTTAGAACTATTTCATACTCATGAATTTTATTCACATGAAATACTTTCAATATACTGATAAAGATCTACTTAGTTATATATAGATATTGACCAACTGATTTATCATAACCCATTATAATCTTATGCACTGATATGCAACCCTATAGCAGTCCTATATCAGTCCAAAAATTCATTTTATGAAATAAATATATAGTCCCATGTTCATATCTCATGAGGTAAGCATGAAGCCCTCTATCTAGCCAATCATGTAGTCTTATGTTCACAGTTCATGAAACAATCATGCTGCCCTAGATCTCATGTCTTATGAATTATGTTTTCAACCTTGTATCATTTATACATAAGTCTTATATCAGTCTTTATATCATCTCACAAAATTTGGACTCATGAGATTGATAACATTCCAATAAAGATAGGAACAACAATGTATATACTAAACACAATTCCAAGTCCAAGAATACAGATTGTAATAAAATTAATCTGATTTTATAAAAGCATATGATAATTAAATAATCATGCATCCCAACATTCATATCTCATGAATCAATCATGCAACTCTATATTCATATCTTTATGAAACAACCATGCATCCTTTATATTCATAATCATGCATGCTCTATATTCATATTTTATAAAATAATCATGCATGCTCTATATTCATATCTTATGAACAATCATGCATCCTCTATATGACTGTAATGAAACCATTCAAAATCATATAGATCTAAGTAGCATATAATAAAAAAAATTGGGTACTTATCTTTTTATTGTTTTGCATGATCCCTCTTGATATCTGCTTCCTTATGGAGATTACTGTAGTCCCTCGGTCTTGATCTCTTTGCAAATTTGAGTGCATGCAGGAGGTAGCAAATCTCTGCATGGAGAAACTGGATCTCATGCAACCCAAATCGAATGTTCTTCTTTCAAAGAAAACTTCTTCCAATGATCATCCTCTTCTTTGGATTATATCTCAACTCTCTGAGGCTGTCATTATACACAAGATCCATTGAATAATGATTATATACAACTTACAGCTCTTGGGGTTGTTCCATCAATTTGTCCACTTTGAGAAAAAGACCATAACACGAATTCTAAGAATTTAAGCTTCACATACCTGATTGTATCTCTCACAAATTTGTGTATTTTTTAAATATTCTCACGATTAAGATAAATCGGCCAATTTCGGAAGTGGGTTTTCAATCGTTTTGTCTGATTCCGCATGAATTGATCAAAACATCTCCACGAAATTTGTCTCCTGAAAAGTGACAAAAATGGTGCATGTTGACTTTCTCTTTAATTCTCCTTGCATAAAGAGTCCTCACTCACTGAGGTCAAGTAAACATCTAGATCATTCTCCTCAAGAATGATTCAGACTCTTGCCTTCAATTTGGAAGTATCTTCAAACTGGTCTTCCGGTTGGATGGAAATCGATGCCATGGCTCCAAGCTCTTTGCTCAATACTTCTCAAGATCACGTAGGCTTTAGTTTCTTGTGAAAACTAAGCTCTTGCACGCCCTTGCTCTAATACCATGTTAGTGATTGAGAAAAATATGAAGAAACTTGAACTTTAAAACTTTAATTCATAATAACAGTGCATATAAATCTCATCAATAACCCAAATACATAAATCAAACCATAGAACACAAGATATACCCTAGGAAAACCCTCTATTGATTCAAAGGATAAAAAACCCAGCAAACGATCTTAGAGTATGATATATTATTAGTAGAGAATCATTACAACACAATAGTAGATTTCTTTCACCGAGAGCACCAAAGAGAGGAGATCGAATGGAACACTGTATCTAACTTGACAAGTGCATAACACTTTAATAACAAGTTGAATTAGGTTTTACAACAAAAATAGAATGGTTGCATGTAGCAACAACTTGTTAACACTTAGGACATTAATCCATCTTTAATCATGCACCCCATACTGATCCGGTGTCAAGCTGGCACTCCATGATTATCTTTCACATGAAGATATGCGCCTTTCATTAATTAACTAAATCTATCTTAGTAGTTAACTGAGTTGAACTGAATGTAACTAAGTTGAACTGAATGTAACTAAACCGAACTGAATGTAACTAAACAGAATTGAATGTAACTGAATAGTAACTAAATGTAATCGAACTGAATGTAACTGAACTGAACTGAATGTAACTGAGCAGTAACTAAATGTAACTAAACTGAACTGAATGCAACTGAATAGTAACTAAATGTAACCAAAAAGAACTAGTGCTTCTCCATCGGTGTTTATTTCCAACAATCACTTGCATATGTTAAGGAGTTGATTCCTTTATTAACTAAACTTGTTTACCGTAACTGCAATTCAAATTCTCTCTCTATCTTTGTGCTTATATTAAATATTTCTGCATGGTCCATGTGTGTTTTCATTAAATAATCATCTTTATCATATCATACTCATAAGATCGTTTCCAAACCTATCATCATATGCATTGCCCTGGGTCATATAGTCACATGCTAAAGTAAATCACTCTAGGGGTAGCTAATCCCTAAAGGAGACTTGTAGCACCTGATGACCATGACCAGCCATACATCTCATAGTATATCTACTTTACATAGTAAAGAACACCACCTCACAACATGAGGATATTCATAGGACTACAAAAACCTACTGTCCACCTCAATGATATGAGGATATTTGTAGGGCTACACAATCCTACTGTCCACCTCAACCATATGAGGATATTCGTAGGGATACACAAGCCTATTGTCCACCTCAACCATATGAGGATATTCATAGGGCTACAAAATCCTATTGTCCACCTCAATTATATGAGGTTATTCATAGGACTATACAAAACTACTGTCTTGATATTACTCACAAGACTGGAGAATGACTCCTGATGCTGTAATCTCAATGAGTACATGCTCTCAAGATGTGGAGGCATTACTTGATGGGAAGAAGATTTGAGTTAAGCACAGACCATTGTGGTCTGAAGTATTTGTTTGATCAGCCTGCTCTAAATGCTAGGCAAGCGAGATGGCTAGAGTTTTTATGTGAGTTTGATTTTGAAATCAAGCACATAAAGGGAAAAGAGAATAAAGTAGTTGATGCACTTAGCAGGAAGGTGCAGGAAATGCATGTGGCATCTCTTAGTACTTGTCAATCAGATTTGTGACAGTGGATTGTTAATCGTACTGCACGAGATGAGTTGTATGAGCAGGTAAAACACAAATTACAGCAGCAAAGTCTTGAGAAGAGGTATGAAGGATATAAATTGGAAGTAGATGGAATTCTTACTTATAAGAACAAAATATATATTCCAGATATAGAATATTTGAGGAGAGTTGTGATGGATGAGATCCATCAAGCTCCATATTCTAATCACCCAAGATATCAAAAGACGATTGTTACAACCAGAAAGCAGTATTTCTGGCCAGGAATGAAAAAGGACATGGCTGAATATATTTCAAGGTGCATGAAATGCCAACAAGTAAAGGTTGAGCATCAACACCCTGTAGGTTTGTCGCAGTCGTTGCCAGTTCCAAAATGGAAATGGGAAGTTATTTCCATGGATTTTATTACAGGATTTCCAATGACTTGGAGACAACATGATTCCATCATGGTTGTGGTAGACAAGTTGACAAAGGCAGCGCATTTTATACCAGTTAAGTCTACGCATAAGACTGATGAAATTGCAAAGATCTTCATGCAGGAGATTTTCAAATTGCATGGATTTCCTAAGGCAATAGTCTCTAATAGAGATGTCAAGTTCACTTCCAATTTTTGGAAGGGTTTATTTGTGGATTTGGGTACCAAGCTGAAATTCAGAACCACCTACCATCCTCAGACTGATGGATAGACAGAGAGAGTGAATCAAGTACTTGAAGACATGCTTCGCATGTATGTGATGGACAAACCGACCAATTGGGAAGATTACTTACACTTGGTAGAGTTTGCTTACAACAATGGACAACAAGCATCCTTGGGGATGAGTCCATATGAATATTTGTATGGTAGAAGGTGTAGGACATAAGCGACATGGGATAATCCAGTGAACAAGATTTTGCTTGGGCCAGAATTGCTCAAGGAGATGGAGCAACAAGTTGTAAAGATCAGGCAGAATCTAAAGGCAGCTCGGGACAAACAGAAAAGCTATGCAGATAAGCATAGGTTGAACAGAGATTTTAGTATTGGGGATCATGTTTACCTTAGAGTGAGGGAAGAGAAGAGTTCCTTGAATCTTGGAATTTGTGCCAAGTTATCACCTAGATATTATGGGTCGTTTAAAGTGCTTGAAAGAATAGGGCCAGTTGCATATAGACTTGCATTGCCTGCTAGTACTAGAGCTCATAATGTTTTTCATGTTTCTTTGCTTAAGAAATATGTACATGATCCTAACCATGTGATAAATTGGGATGTGATTCAGGTGGAACCCAAGGCAGAGTTCCAAATCGAGCCAATGCGCATCCTCGACAAGAAGGTCACAATGCTTGTTGGGGCACGCACCCTAACGGTCTTTAGGATGGGTAACTCTGCGGAGTTACGGGAGATTGTAAGCGGAGTCATGACTCAAAACAGTCTTAGGGGTGTCGGGGTTGAGTAAAAACCTTCTTTTTGTAATAAACCCATGGTTTAAGTCCATGGTTTAGGGTTCGGGTACCCATGGTGTTGTAATAAGTGCGCTGTATAAATAGGCACTCTTGTAAATAAGTTAGGTTAGGCTTTTTGTGTAAGAGGAATTGATACGAAGCTAAGGTTATTTTGTAAGAAAAGGTTAAGTCCTAGCTGTGTGCGTGGATGACCTCTGTAGCTGTGTGTGCAGAGGGTTTTGGGTGAATAAGGAAATCTACAGTTGTGTGCGCAGAGGCCTGCAGCTGTGTGTGCGGTTTTCAGGACTTGAAGGGATATGCAGCCGAGTGCGCAGATCAGAACTGTGTTTTTTGTAGAAAGTTTAATAAAACACAGTTCTGTGGACGTAACCCCTACACTGGAGGTGAACCACGTTATATCTGGTGTCGTGGTTCTGTGTGTTGTTTCTATTGTGTTCTTTCATGCATTAAATCTATATATCTGATAAGTAAATATCACTGCTAGATAATAGTTTCGATGTGAATTCCCAGTAAAGGGTTGCGCAAGGCACTGTTTGCTTATCTAACTGTGAAGCTAAATAAGTGAATGTTAAGCTCTATGATTTACATTTATAATCTGTTCGAAAGCTAAAGGTACAGTAATATCCCTCTTCTTCTTGTAGAAATCTGGTTCTGTGGCACCCCATAGCAGTTTTAGGTGAGACTGCAACCTGTTCGCAGGTTGTTGCCGAAAGAGCCAAATCTATGGGTTTTTTGTTGGTGTGAAGTTAAAGGTATAAAACCCAGGTCTGCCCTATAGCCCAACAAATTGGTACCATTACTGGTTGAACTCAGTATTTTCTCAAGAGGGGTTTATGTCATACCTCGAGGGCTATGTTCTGGAGACCCTCTGTGAAGGAAATTGGTGATTGGCTTGACGAGACTTATCTGAAATTCGCCGCGCAAGAGAACAAGGATCCGCGTCATAGTGCAAACGAATTTTTACAAAGGTATGTTTTTTGTGATGTTTATGAGATTTTCTTTGGTAGTATCCACATAGAGTTGCACCAGTGGTTATCCAGGTTAACAGAGAGAAGATCGAACTTCCAAGAACGTCAATTTCCTGCTTGGACCCCCGCGAGAATTAGTATACTAAAAAGGGTAAACAACGAGATATCCCGCGTTGTTGATTTCTGGACAATGCGAACCCTTGAGGCATTCGTGACGGAGTTCGCCATCGACACGAGTACCTCCTTTAGTGAAGCTGAGTGGCAGTTTTTCAAAGGACCAAGGGATAAGTTTTTGAATTCATTTAGTTTAAGAATTAAAATACTATTAGCTGAAAAAGGTATATTGCTAATTGAATCAGACTGTTAGAGTTAGTATTACTAACCTATGTTTGCAAGTGAAAATACCTTCAACGAGCAAAGTGGTTTGCTACGAAGTGGAAAAAGGTACAAGAGAGATTTTGGATCCTATTCCCAGGGTCAGCATATCGAGTATCCCCCTGTAAATCCCGCAGATTTCAAAGAAACCCCTTCTGTTGGAAACCCTCTGGTAACCCCGCAGCAAAGACCTATTATCCCTGAGAACCCGTCGCAGTCTGAAAGTCACCCTAGCCTGAGTACTCATGTCGTAGGTCATTCTACCCCAGTAAGTTCCCCCCCGCCTACTTCCAGTCCCCCTCCATCCCCCCCTAGATCCACTATGGCCCATATGCATGATGACATTAAGATACCTATTTTCAAAGGAACTGGATCAAAGGATCCAGAACAGTTCTGGTTTTTATGTGAAGCGGTATGGACTGCTAAGTCCATTACAAATCAATATACAAAAAGAGTGCAGCTAGTTACTTCTTTCAGAGACCGTGCTCTGACCTGGTTCATGAAGTTCTCCAGCACTCAGAATCATGCACTGGCTAATATAAAAGTCGTAATGATAAAGGAATTTAAGAAGCTGAAATCTGAGTCGCAGTGTATCACTGAATTGAAAGAGATTCAGCAGAGGCGTGGAGAATCAGTGTGGGACTTTGATCAGAGGTTCAAAGTCCTGCTAGACCAAGTAATTTTTACCATTGGACCTGCGCAGCACAAGGAATGGTTCATTGCATCGTTGCTACCGCATATCTGAACTCCACTCATGCAACAAAAGGTTGTTGACCAGCAGGAGGCTCTGGAAATCATGATGAAGCTTGAAACCACCCCTGTCGTAGATAATTATGGTATTGCTCAAATCCAAGCGCAGTTGGCAGTGATGGCTCTGGAGCTTCGCGATATGAAACAAGGAAAGACTGACCGCGAAGAGGTTTGGTGTACACAATGTCACACAGAAGGTCATGCCAAGGAACACTATCCTATGGTAAGAAATCACCTGAATACTGGTGTGCCAAACCCGTTTAACCCACAAGTTCTTTATTGTGAGCTTTGCAGAACAACAGGGCAGCATCGCCCCGAAGACTGCTATCTGCTACAGAGGTATGGGCAAGTACCTAAGAACCCGTATTGTAAATTCTATAAGTTTGTAGGACATAATGAAGATGAGTGTCGCAGTTATGACTTCATGAGAGAGTGCACCTACGATGCCTATCGGGTACAAAATGAGGGACTGAGCAATGATGGCTATGGGCCCCACGGTGGTGCATCAGGTAGAGGTTCTTTTGGAAGCCATGGTGGTGGCGGTATGGCTGGCAAAGGACACGGTCAGGTGGTGTGTTATAACTGTAACCAGGGCGGACATCTGGCTCGCGACTGTCGGAACCCCACTACGACATGTCAGTATTGCTGAGCAGTAGATCATGTGATCAAGTAGTGCCCACAATTGATAGCTATTATTCAGGAATGAAACAGTGCCCCTACTCAGAATCTTCAGATGATTTCCATCGAGCAAAGACCTGCCCCAACCATTAATGTTGTTACCCAGAGTGGAGCTACGACGCACACACAGACTAAGGAGGACTAGCCTGGCGAAGCTTGGGTTCGTAAGGCCCCTGTGAAAGTTCCTGCCTTTGATATTGAAAAAGAGAAAGAGACATTCATGGAAGCCCAGAAATATTTTGTGGATTCTAATACATCAGTAGTACCTACACAACCACATCAGTCGGAGTCGTAGCTGCAAGAAGATTTGACGGATAAAGTAAGTACATTATCCTCCTTTTTACAGAGCTGTATGAAACTCTTAAGGAATCATAATGCTTTAAAGGAGTTGCAAAAATTTCTTGCTGTCTGTGAACCTCAAAGAAGAGTTGATAAGGAGAAAACTGTTAATCGTGTCCAAAGAACTGGTAGGGAAATGAGATTGAATGCCCAGATAGGAGAGTATGATATGACTGATGCTATTTTGGATCTCGGATCAGAGGTAAATGTCTTAACCAAACAGACCTGGGAACAAATGGGAAAACCTACCCTCGCCTGGTCCCCTATACAGTTGAGGTTAGCCAATCATCAGAAGATTGTGCCCCTCGGACGATTCCCTAATTTTCCAGTAGATATTGATGGTGTCTGTACTATAGCAGACTTCGAAGTTATTGAGATTATTGATGACAGCAATCCCTATCCAGCCTTGTTAGGTATTGAGTGGGCAATGGCAAATGTTGCAGATATTAACCTTAAGAAGAGACAGATGACTTTCGAAGGGAAATATTTGAGAGTCATAGTCCCATTGGATCCTTCTCAAGGAGAAAGGTACATAGAACCCCTTCGAGAGGAGGATCAGGATGTGTTGGACCATATCTACAATATCACAGCAAAGGAAGAATATTATGTTGATCCTAATGCCGAAGGTATTATGGATTGGCAGTGTGACAGCTCCTGCATGACGGATTCAGATGATGGTCTAGAGAATTGGCAGAATAGATTGTATGAGTTACATGGCCACCGTTGCGCAAGAATTACCAAGTCTCTTAGATGGCTTGGCTCGCAGACCAGACCCTTACCTATTTTTGATGGTTCGACAGACCTAAAAGAGTTTATTGAGCAATTCTCAGCCCAGATACCAGACTCATAGAAAATGGAGACTTTGGACTCAGTATTCAAAGCTACAGCAGCCAGATGGTGGAATGGTCACAAACGGTACATTCATAGTTGGGAATTTTTCCAACAGTCCCTTCGCCTGAGATTCATGGATCGACCACAGGAGGTCTGCAGCAGGTTTAATGGTAAGACCAACCCTCGGAAGCATTTGGAGCAATGTTACGAAGCCTGAAAGCATGTACCTCGTGCAGAGTGGGTACATAGGTTTGTGCACACCTTGGATCCTATTGCAAAGAATTGGTATGCGGAAGTCGAGCTTTGCCGGGGTACTGTAAGTTGGGATACTCTTGTTGACAGTTTTGTATTGACATTTTCTATTAATGAGGTTTGCCCTGCTTTACACGCAGCTATTAGGTTTATCCACACTAAGGTGTTTGATGATCAAGAGATAGCAGAATACCAACCGGATTGGAAGGCCCAAGAATCCAATGCAGTCGAATGTTATAACCTCGCAATTGACGAGGATGACGATCCGCGCAACATTGATATTCTAGAGTCAGAAGGCCACTGTGAATTTCATGGACCAGCAGTCAAAGTACCTGAGGTGACACAGCCCCTGAAGACGCGGACCGTAAACATTGGCTTAGAAGAACAGCCTAAGCATGCTACCATTGGAGATTATTGGGACAACGAAATGGTAAGCAAAGTGACCCAACTTCTCCATGAATATTAGGACCTATTTCCCACAAAGTTTTTAGAGATGAAAGGTATCTTGGGTGATATAGGAGTCATAAAGATCCCCTTGAAACCTAATGCGAAGCCTGTGAAATAGCGTCCTTATAGGTTGAACCCTAAGTATAAGGAAAAAGTTAGGATGGAGCTAGATAAGATGCTTGCTGCAAGAATTATCGAGCCCGTTGAGGAATCTGAGTGGGTCAGTCCTATGGTGGTCCAAGAGAAGAAGAATAAGGGTGAGATCCGAATTTGTGTTGATCTAAAAAAGCTGAATGATGCTTGTCTACATGACCCTTTCCCCACACCCTTCACAGATGAAGTGTTAGACAATGTCAGGGGTCAAGAAGTGTACTCTTTTACTGATGGATTTTCAGGTTACCATCAGATCAGAATTGCTCCAGAGGATCGACATAAGACAACCTTTGCTACAGAAATGGGATCCTTTCAGTATACAGTTATGCCCTTTGGATTGAAGAATGCACCTGCTATATTTTCTAGAGTAGTCATCTCTGCCTTTAAAGAATATATACATAAATTCTTAGAAGTTTATTTTGATGACTGGACTATCTTTGGGCTACTCAAAGACCATATAACTAGCTTAAGACTTATGCTGTATAAATGTAGACAGCACCAAATTTCCTTGAACTTGAAAAAGTGTATCTTTTGTGCACCCTTTGGGATTTTGCTAGGTCACATTGTATGTAAACAAGGCTTGATGATGGATCCAGTGAAGATAGCTATTATTGTGAACCTGCCACATCCAACATCTGTTAGAAAACTTCGCACTACACTTGGTCATACTGGATATTACAGGAAATTTATCAAAGGATACGCTCAGATTACTGCTCCGATGGAAAAAAAGTTGAAGAAAGATATTAAGTTCGAGTGGACACCTGAGTGTCAAGCAAGCTTGGACATTCTAAAGGAAAAGATGGTAACTGCTCCTATCTTAGTATTCCTTGACTGGAATAAGGAATTTCATGTGCATGTCAATGCATCCTCCATTGCTCTAGGTATAGTATTGGCCCAGTCAAGTGAAGGTAATATTGATCACCCCATTTATTTTGCAAGTAGGAAATTGTCCACAGTAGAGAAAAATTACACTACAATAGAATGAGAAGGTCTAGCTATGGTTTATGCATTGCAGAACTTTCGACATTATCTGTTAGGATCTCATTTTAAGATGTTTACTGGCCATTCTGCTTTGAAGTATTTGGTTAACAAGCCTGTGCTAGGTGGAAGGATATGCAGATGGCTACTTCTGTTTCAGGAATATGACTTTGAGATCATAGTCAAACTAGGAAGACTAAATCTAGGTCTTGACCACTTGTTGAGGCTCGAGTCGGGAGAAGAACCTATCAGCCTGGACGAAGGTGTTCCTGATGCCCAGTTGTTTGCCATCCATATGGTTGATGAATACTTTTAGGATATTGTTCAGTATTTGTCTACAGGTTTTCCACCCGCCGAGATGACAACACAGCAGAAGAAGCAGCTGGTGGTTCGAGCAGCTGACTTTACCTTAATAGCAGGACAATTATATAAGATGGGACTAGATGAAATACGGTGCCGATGTGTCCTAGAACATGAGAAGCCGCTAATTTTGGTTGAGGCACATTCTGGGGCAGTAGGAGGTCATTACTCAGGAAAAGCTACAGCACAGAAGATTCTGGGAGCCGGATTGTGGTGGCCCACAATTCACAAGGATGCAAGAGAATATTGCCATAGCTGTGACATCTATCAAAGGACAGGCAAACCATCCAGGAGGGATGAGATGCCTCTGGTTCTGCAGGTAACCTTACAACCCTTTGAAAAATGGGCTATTGATTTTGTTGGACCTATCAACCCCCCCGCAAAGAAGTCAAGAGCAAGATACATTATTACAGCAACTAATTACCTCACCCGATGGGATGAATCTCAACCAGTCAAGAACTATAGCGCTGCTACAGCTGCAAAGTTCATCTTTGATAACATCTTGTCCAGATTTGGGTGTCCTAGAGTCCTTATGAGTGATCAGGGCTCACATTTTCTAAATAAGACTATTGAAGTATTGACTGAAGAATTTCAGGTATATCATCAGACGAGTACTGCCTATCATCCATAAGCAAATGGGACTGTTGAAGCTTTTAACAAGATCCTTGAACAGGCTCTGACGAAGGTTTGCAATGTTAACAGAAATGACTGGGATCTTAGAATTCCAACAGTACTATGGGCTTATAGGACTACCTGCAAGAAATTGACAGGACATACACCTTTTAGGTTGGTCTATGGGCAAGAAGCAGTCATGCCCATGGAATACATTGTTCCTAGCCTTAGAATATCTGCTTTCACAGAGATGGATGACCCAGCAATAATAACAGAAAGGCTGACAAAGATACTAGAACTTGAAGAGGACAGATTTATTGTAGGGTTCCAGCAGCAAGTGCAGAAAGCTCGAGAAAAAGCATGGCATGATAGACATATCAAGAAGAAGCATTTCTAGCAGGGTGATCTTGTGCTCTTATATGACAGCAAATTCATGAAATTCTCGGGTAAGTTCAAGACACATTGGAAAGGACCATACATAGTGCAGAAAGTTATTGATGGAGGAGCAGTCCAGTTAGCTAAGTTGAATGGAGAAATTTTACCTTCTATGGTAAATGGCAGTCGTTTAAAGAAGTATAGGGACAAGCCAGGACCTCCTAATCAGAAGTAACCCCAGGAAGGATAGTCTAAGTACCAAGAACAATTGAAATTGGGTGCTAGACTATAATGAAGCTGTCCTTAAAACTACGGAGTGTGGAAGACTGTCAAAGTTCGAAGGTTAATATTATGTCGAAGGTTCTGTCCAGGCGAAGCTGAAGCTAGTAGTTATGTCAGAGATTACAAGTGTGTCACAGATTAAAATGTGACGGATGGGACAAACTAGACTTGGCGGCACTGGCATGCAAACTGCCCTCACTGCCTGCAATAATGAGATCTTGGGAAAACCTGGCACTGTGTTGACAGGATTTTCGACACTTCATCAGATTCAGCGTCATTAATACACCATGATGACAGATTCTGTTTCAGGATTCTGTAAGAAGCTACATCCTCCTGCGACTCATGCACTGTGCATGTCTTTGAGTTTCTTCAGTTAGCACTATGTCGAATGATTGTGAAGCCCAGAAGTTATTACGAGTGGTCAGGGAGAGAGGTCTGCTGAACCTTCTGAGTAATCCCCCCGGGCAGCCATGCTCGACCAAGGCACAAAGAAAGGCAGAAGTTCGCTCTAATGGGTCAGAAGAAAGGCAGAAGTGCGCTCTATGCCGCACAAAGAACATCACCGGTCTTCAGAGAAAAACTATGAAACATCCCAAGATGTATCCTCCTGGTTTGACAGAACCACGGTGGCTGTTTGTCTTATGCACCTTGACACGCAACTCTGGGGACCCTAAGTTGTGGATGGTCAAATGTTCGGCAAGCAGCTCAAAGGATGGGGTCATTGATAGATTAGGAAGGCCTTAACCAGCATTTCACGAAGGAAAGGAACAAGTAGCCAGCAATCGCATGTATGGCTTCAGCAAGCAGTGCACCAGGCTTCACCAACAAGATTCTACCACCAGAAAAGCAGCTGAGTGTCCCGGGACGGGCCACTGGTGAGTCTTAGGGGCCTGTTGGGGCACGCACCCTAACGGTCCTTAGGATGGGTAACTCTACGGAGTTACGAGATATTGTAAGCGGAGTCATGACTCAAAACAGTGTTAGGGGTGTCGGGGTTGAGTAAAAACCTTCTTTTTGTAATAAACCCATGGTTTAAGTCTAGGGTTTAGGGTTCGGGGTGCCCATGGTGTTGTAATAAGTGCACTGTATAAATAGGAACTCTTGTAAATAAGTTAGGTTAGGCTTTTTGTGTAAGAGGAATTGATGCGAAGCTAAGGCTATTTTGTAAGAAAAGGTTAAGTCCCAACTGTGTGCATGGAAGAACTCTGCAGCTGTGTGCGCAGAGGGTTTTGGGTGAATAAGGAAATCTGCATCTATGTGTGCAGAGGCCTGCAGTTGTGTGCGCGGCTTTGAGGACTTGAAGGGATCTGCAGCTGAGTGCGCAGATCAGAAATGTGGTTTTTGTAGAAAGTTGAATAAAACATAGTTTTGTGGACGTAACTCCTACACTGGGGGTGAACCACGTTATATCTGGTGTCGTGGTTCTGTGTGTTGTTTCTATTGTGTTCTTTTATGCATTAAATCTATATATCTGATAAGTAAATATCACTGCTAGATAATAGTTTTGCTGTGAATTCCTAGTAAAGGTTTGAGCAAGGAACTATTTGTTTATCTAACTACGAAGCTAAATAATTGAATTTTAAGCTCTGTGATTTACATTTATAATCTGTTCGAAAGCTAAAGGTACAGTAATATCCCTCTTCTGCTTGCAGAAATCTGGTTCTGCGGCACCCCATAGCAGTTTCGGGTGAGACTGCAACCTATTCACAGGTTGTTGCTGAAAGGGCCAACTCTGTGGGTCTTTTGTTGGTGTGAAGTTAAAGGGATAAAACCTGGGTCTGCCCTATAGCCCAACAATGCTCCAGAACTGAGCCATATGGCAGGTAAAGGTGAAATGGGAGCACTACAGTCCTAAAGAGGCTACGTGGGAGCTGGAGGATGCCATGTGATTGGAACATCCATTTTTGTTCAATTCTGCGGAGCACTGAGGAAATGCCAGTGTAGCATTTTGTAAAGCACCGAGGACAGTTCTATTGAAGGGGGAGGGGAATGTAACACCCCGATTTTGACCCCATTTTCATTAAATGTATGTGATGTGTATATTGTAAAGGATCATGGTATGGAGTTATAGGCAAAACACCCCACCATTGATTGTTGTATTATGTTTTGGTGATGTCGATGGTATTTTGTGCTAACTAGGCACGTTATAATGTTGGATACCATGTACATATGCAAAATTAATTTAAAACATACAACCAACTATGTCAATGAAACAATAATGAAAAGGGTATGATTTCCTAAGGTTAATGGGGGTGGATGTCTAATCGTTGGGAGCCATTGAGAAATATCCAAGTGTCAAGTGATGAACCCATCTAGATGTCAACCACCCTGTTTGTCTTACTTGCCCTCCCTTTGTCTCATTCAACCACCGAACTGATTTCCAAGGTTGGTTGGGGCTGTTATTGCCTTTGGTAGATGTCTGCTTGGTCAGCCATGAAAGTTGGAAATACCATTAGTCCTTTCCCACAAGTAAGACCAGGGGCATGGGAATTCCCGTTTCCCTCACAAGATCAGGGATTCCATGATTCTTCCTCACATAGTCATTGGTTCTCTCTTGCGCAGGCATCTGTGTTCTATTCTTCCTTCTCGATTGGGGTTTGTTGGGTGTAATTATTACCCATGACTAGGTTTGTGTATGTCGAAACTCCTTCACACAGGTCGTGTTCTTCACCTCAAGTAGGTTGAGAGGTCGCGGTTGTCATCTGTGAAAATTTGGGTTGTCGTGGGTTTTTGTTGAGTCGTTTTGTCCACATTAGGGCCATAAACGACTCTGGAGTCACTTTGCTCAGTCTGAGCTGTGTATTACCCGGTTTCCATACCCCGTTTTTCTCTGTGGTGTGTTTCCTCAAATCCCAGAGTTGTGATTTGTTGTAATCTCACACATCACATAAGGTTACCAATAATACACATAGAAACATATAATCATAATAGACACAAGAGACAAGAATAGGTAATGAAGTAACAGATTATATTATAGCATTACATGAGGGTCCATACATATACAAAAACTGAACCAAGTTCTCATCTGGCTCAATAGCCTAATATATATGATTAAAAACACTTACAAGTAACTCCCTGTTAGTTAGGTCAACTGACACGACTTACGTGACCGACCTAACCTTTGATTAGTCGGCTACTCGACTAGTCGGATCATCGACTAGCTCCTCCAACATCTCCCCCAATAACAAAATATTTCTTCATCCCGAAGAAACAGGGGAGGTACTCAAAATTGTACCGTCTGATATAATTACTTCTACTTTGATTTGGATTCATGGACTGTGTAGTCATATGGTTGGTCGTTTCTGCATACATACTTCCACAATGGATTCTGCTGTAATGGCAAGTTGGTGCTAAAACTCTGACCAATTTTGTAGAACTTTTTGGATGTCGATAATCAAGGTTGTAATGCTTGACAGAGTTGACATTTTCTCCTGAATGGAAATATTTGTGATTCTTTCCATGTCGGGCCCCATGATTTGATCCTTTTCATCTGTTGTATCCACTAGTCTCTTCATCTATGGGCAGATTGTGTCTAGTAGTGTCAAGGTTGGGTAGTGCTTGTTGTACCCACTGATTTTCTTGTTTCTCTAGTTTCTCTAATTTTGTTGTTTCCAATACATTCTGGTCTTGTATTTTAATCCTCATTGTTTCTTCAAGATCTCACCTCTTTTCTAGTGCTTGGATTTGCTTACGAGTCTAGTGGGTTTGCTAAAATACTTGCCCATAGTAGGTGTGCCAATTACAAAGTACTTCTTCTGTAATGACGGATTCTTCTAAGTGGTCCTACAGTACCTTATGAGATTTAGAGAACGATGTGTATTGTTGCCTCATCAATTTGTATGTTTCCTCTTTTTGATCTTCTTTTGTAAGTTGTAGTTGTGCTTGTAGGGTCGACACCACATTTTCAAGTAGCTGATATGCTTTCTCTAGTGGCTTGTTGGTGTCGGCCTCTATTGGTCTTGGTATGACTGTTTGAATTAAATTTTTGCAGTTTGATAGAAATTCAATTTGCTCTTTCTTAATGTTGTCGAGTTGTTCTTGTCTGGTATTCCTTCTTGTTGCTGCTTCTATTGCGAGGGTTCCTGACATTTGATCCAACTCTCCATCTCTCAATTTCATTGTGTCAATTGCAGAAGTTGATCCTAGTTGGCTCAGGTGGATCACTGTCAGTATTTTTTCTTTGTGGTGTTCCTTTTTCTTTTTATCTTTTCTCTTCCTTTTGTGTCTATGTTGGTCAACCTATTGTTCTGCCTGTGGTTTTGTAAGTGGTTGATTTTTAGGCGGCTAATTTCCTAGCTGTTGATCTTCGTTGGGATGAAATTCATTATTTAGGGAAATTTCTGTTTGAGCCTCTTGGGTAGGACTTACATCTCGGTGTGTATATGGAGGGGTTGAAATGGGTGGTTTGGGGTTTGGCAAAGATTCTGGATTCATAGGTGGTGATGGAGATGGTGAGTGTTCTGGTGTAAGTGTTGTGGTTGGAATATTTTCAGTTGATGGAGGATCTTTGACTTCTGGTGGTGAGTTGGATGGGTCATCAGAGTCGACAAAGAATATGTTTTCTATCTCCTGATTGATTGCTAATGTATATTCTTGGTCATTCTCTTCCAAGTCTCCTACTGGTTCATTGGCTAGTGGCGGATGTTAATACTTGATGGGGTAAAGGATGAAATGTGGCTTGCAACAACTTGAGAGGTTTTGTCAGGGTTTTTTAAGAATGTTGATCTGATATTTCCAACAGTTCTTGGTTTCTGAGGTATTTGGACAATTTGTTGTGATAGGGTCTGGTGTGTTGAGATAGACTCAGTTAATGTGTGTTTGGTGGTAATTTTCTATGCATATGTGAATATTTCGGGAGTTTTTCAATAAATTCCTGGAAGTCGCCATCGTGGTCGAATCATTCTTTTAACATCTTCGGCATATCATTTTTACAAATGTCTATAGGACTAATGGTGGGTAGCTGTGGGATATATTCTTGTGTGATATGGGTTGGGGATGGGAGGGGAGGGGTGAAAACTAAATCAACAATATTCTCATCGACTAAAGGGTTTGTAGTTTTTACCTTTTTTGGTCTGCCTTGTTTCGCTCCTGAGTCGACGAACTGATTGAATTGTGTTTCGGCTGACATTTTATTTGTTGCGGCATCTTATATGATGTCGACAGTAGTAGCCAATAGTTATTCTTCATATTCTGACTCTGAGAGGATAAGTTTACGCTTCCCCTTCCCTTTTTCCTGATTTTCTTTCTTTTTCCTTGACACTTATATTTCCTTTGCTATTTTTCTTAAATTTTCTCTTGGCATAGCATACTCTGGATTATTTGATTCAATATATTCTTCTATTTTCTCTTCTCCTCCCTCCTATTGATGATTCAGGATGATACTTTCTTCTATCGGTATGACCGCCTGATGTTCAGTCAGTGCAATTTCAATTTGGAGGGGTTGTGGAACAGTCATCTGTTGGAGCTTGCTGGTATCCCTTGTCGGTGAATCCTCTAACATGAAGGTACTGATATATAGATGGATTTCATAATCCTTCTCTTTTTCCTGGTCGGTCAAGGGTTCCTCAATCGGCTGATTTGTTGCTTTATCCCGTGTTGGTATCGATAGCTTGGTATTGGATTGTCAAGCTAGATCTTAGAAATCTCATCGACTAAAGGATAATTAGTCGAGAGGTTTTTCTTTTTCTTTCGCCCCCTGCATGTACCAGACTGCAGTGTGGTTGAACTCTAATTGAATGTGTGTTGTTTTTAGTAGACTTCTTTGAATGTTTTGAGGCACCCTCCATCTGGTTGTCTGGACTTTTAGATTCTAAAACCAATTTTCCAACATTACTTTTCTATTTGCTAGTTCTTTCAGAGTTCCATTTTGTGAAAATGGTTTGAAATGCCACATGTGATATTTGCATGGTTCGAGGAACTGCTTATCTCTGACTGGACATAAATGGTACATGGCTACCCAAATTATCAGTGATGGGAACCTAATAATTCCAACTAAATCTTGGCATTTTTCACATATGGACTTGAGCATGTCGGCAACATACTGAGCCCAGCGGTAAATTTTCTTTGAGTCTGCTATTGTGTCGACTGCTTCCAACATTTCTAGCTTCAAATCACTCACTTGACCTAAGGAGTGAGTACTGTTGCTATGATTTTGGTAACTATTTGTGGTGTACGCGCTTGTATTTGATTGATCATCAGCCCTTTTGAATTCTTTCCTAATGGTGTCCCTATTAGTCGTTCTACTAATCCGTCTTTTATGCCAA
The DNA here is from genome assembly GCA_001517045.1 of Pseudotsuga menziesii. Classification (NCBI taxonomy): domain Eukaryota; kingdom Viridiplantae; phylum Streptophyta; class Pinopsida; order Pinales; family Pinaceae; genus Pseudotsuga; species Pseudotsuga menziesii. Next base: position 200,775 of record LPNX010475553.1, read on the forward strand.
TAGGAATAGGTTCACCCTGGTTTGAAAGTTCGGTAATCTTGTATATGACCTCGCCATAAATTTAGACTGGTTTGTCGAAGTAGAATTTTCCATTGTGGTACCAGCTGATGATAAATTTTACAGTGGTTTCTTTTTGTCCCGCCGAAACTCGCCATGAAAGGTGTATTCATATAACTCATAATGCTACTATGGCTTGTTTTCTCTACTTCTTATGTCATTTTCCTATCTACATGGGCCCATTCTTTGATTTCTGCCCAGATATTTTCCCATGAAGTTTCCTATACCTTTGCGTTTTTAATATTTCTTAATCTTCTGACGAGTGGGGTTTTGGTGGATTCTAGCTCTTTTGTTTTGGCAACTGCGACTTTGGTTTTATTTGGAGCCTTTCACATCCCCGGTTTCGACCCCGTTTGCATGATGTATATATTGTAATTAATCGTGGTGAGGAGCTCAAGGCAAAAGCCCCACCATTTATTTGGTCGTGTATGTTTCGGCAATGGGGATAATTGCCGATGGTTTGTCGTGCTATTTGGCACCTTATAATTCGGCATCATGTAAACCCACACATCAATTAAAATAAACCACAACCAGCTACGGCAGTGCAACGTTGAATGAAAAGGGCATGGTTCCAAAGGATAAGGGGTGGGGGATGTCAAACCTTGGTTATGGGGGGAAAACCCATGTTTTGTCACCTTGTTGATTTTCCATCTTCCCTTGTCAACCTCTTTAATGCTTCAGCTGGTGGTTGGAGGAGTTATTGCTGAAGTGGTGGTGGTTGTGGCAGGTTGTCAACCTTACCCACTTGCTCACTCCACCCACGTTGGCCATTCTTCTCCCTCACGCACTTCTCCCTGGTCAGTTAACTCACTCACCACGATTTTGGGTCTGTTGGTTCCTCACGCACAGGTTTTGGACGAATTTGGTCTCATGCAGGCATTTTGTTCCTCTCCACGAGTGGCTGAGCACCCGCTGACTGCAAATTCGCGTCCTCTCCATTGCTGTGCGTTCTCATGAAGAGGGATTGCTTCCCGTTTTTGTCTTCTCCACGTTTTTGGTTGGCCGTAGTGCCCAATTCGTAGTGAGCCATTTTCCTACTGTGGTCTGTTCATCCTCACGCAGAGAAATCGGGTATGTATTCCCGTGCATTTTGCTATTGGGTGTAAGTTCTTCCTCACGCACAGGGTGTTTGGGTCGTTTTCCCATGTTGTGAGAGCCGTTCTCACTGTCATGTTTTGGGGCTGCTGTTTCCCCTGTGTTTTCTTAACTGTGGGTTTCCAATTCGTGGGATGAGTTCCTGTGTTTTGGGACTGTGCATAGTTTCCATTGTTCTACTTTGAAATTGGGCTATTGTTGTTGTTTCCCTGGTCTGGGATGTTTTGGTTGAGTTGTTTTGGCCACGTTAGGGCCAAAACCAACTCTGGGTTGTCCATTGGACTTGAGCTGTGCTCCTCCATGGTTTGGGGCTGTCCCCTGTTGTTTATGACTTCTTCACAGAGCTGTGAAGGGATTGTTTGGCTGCTGGTATGCAGTGGTTGAGCCTTGGACTGTGCTGGCTTGGCTTGTCTATTGAAAGCCTGTGAAACCCAGCGGTGTTGGTTTGGTTGTTTTGTGTCCCCTTGGCTATGTGCAAGCCTGCAATTGACCCTTATCCTGAAGGAATCATGCCCAGCTCGGGGGTGGCAGTGTTGCTGAGAGATAGATGAGCAAGCTGGCCTATGGTTGGGTGGAACATTGCAGCGACGTAGCTGGTTGCGGGCGAGTTCTTCATCAAGAGATAAGTGCTGCTGTTTACTGCATCTCTGTAATTTATATTGATGATTAATGCTGGAAATGTCTATGTTTGCTTCCGCTGATTGTTTGAAGGACTGTGCATCCTTGTATGATGAATTATGCCTGTTGTTTAGGCTTTTGTTTTCAGCATTTGATTTCTGTCAATGTTCATGGGGCAATTTGCCCGGTTGTGTTGATGCATTCATCGCGTTCTCTTCGCCGGTTGAGGGAAGGGGACGTGACAGAGCCATTATGTCAGTGTCTTGGTCGGATTTCTTCATAGGGTTTCTACTTTCAAATTTCTGAGTACTTGGTTTCTCTATTTCTTCGAAACACGGTAAGAAATATTTCTCTGACGTAGTATTTATAGGTGGAGCAGATAGTAGTTTTGTCGATGAAGGTATTAATGGCAGAAATGATGGTCTAGGACGGTCTATTGAGGGCGCATTTAATGTGTTCTGGTTTTGGCACTCCTTCTGACCATAGTCATGAAGGCATGATTTGACCTTTGGAGTCGTCGATTGATGTCGATCATGAGTTTGGTCAATGATGGCTTGTCGATGGTAGGGATGCCGGTTGTCGAACTATGGTCTATTGTATCTTTCAAAAACCATCATGGTGCTTGGATGACATAATCAGAAGAAATAGCACAATTTCTAGAGAATGGTCAAGCACGAGAGAAACTGTCTATGTCTTTTAAAAACCCTCATAAACGGATTTTTATATAAAATGGGCTTGGATGACATCCTCCGGTGATGTGTATTAGAACATGAAAGAGAAAATATTATGCATGAAGCACACTATGGACTGGCGAGAGGAAATTTCCAAGTATATACAATTGCTAAGAAAATCTAACAGATGGGACTATGGTGGCCGACACTATACAAGGACTGCAAAAATTTTGATACCCAATTCGATCAATGCCAACGACTGGGTTGACCTCTGCCTAGTACAAAAATTCCCTTGATATCAGTAAACCCAAGTTTGAAATTTGAAATTTGGGCCATTGACTTCATAGGACCATTCCCAATACCAACAAAAAGAACAGGTGCGAGGTATATAATAACTGCAGTAGAATATGTAACCAAATGGGTAGAGGCAGAACCTTTTGAAACCTGTTCCAGTGAGGTAGTTGCTAAGTTCATCTATGAAAACATAATTACTACATTTGGATGCCCACTAACTTTAATCAGTGACTAAGGGTCACACTTCATTAACAAAACCATCAAAGCATTGACATAACAATTCAAAATTGACCACTAACGAAGTACAACTTATCACCCTCAGTCAAACAGAGCAATAGAGGAATTTAACAAAACACTAACAAGGGGTTTAACAAAAATATGCAATACCGATAAGGACGATTGGGATGAGAATATCCCTACACTTCTATGGGCTTACAGGACAACATACAAATGGTCGACAGACCAAACACCATTTTGTCTAGTCTACGGCCAAGAATCATTCGTCCCCTACATTTCCGACAACAAACACCTGTGATAGAATATATCCTACACATCAATGTCGAAGAAGGAAGGAAGGATCGACTGATACAACTAGGAAAACTAGAAAAACACCGACTGCTTGCTATACAACATCAAGAAATTCAAAAACAATAGTAGAAGGCTTGGCATGATCGAAACATCAAAAAAAAAATTCTCTGGCGGAGATCTTTGCCTGTTGTATAATAGTCGAGTAAAAGGAAAACCTAAAAAACTACACACATAATGGATGGGACCTTACATTGTCGAATAAATTCATACCAACGGATCAGTCCGACTAAGAACGTTACAACACATAGTATTTAGGAAACGTGTTAATGGTTCCCGACTAAAATGGTACCAAAACTAAGTAATTTAAAAAATAAAAAATAAATTAATGACCATAACTGTTCAAAAAACCTATAAAATTCCAAAAATCTCAAAAATGAAAAAAAGAGCCAACACTCATAATCCAAAATGACAGGAAACTTCGAAAGACATAATACACCGCAGTTCGACAACCGACATCCCTACCATAGAAATGCCATCATTGACCAACCTCATGATTGATATCGACCGACGACTCCAAAGGTCAAAATCATGCCTTCATGACTACGGTCAGAAGGAGCGCCAAAACCAAAACGCATTAAACGCACCCTCAATAGACCATCCTGGACCATCATTTCCACCATTAATACCGTCATCGACAAAACAACCATCTGCTCCACCTATAAATACTACGTCAGAGAAATATTTCTTACCGCATTTCCAAGAAATAGAGCAACCAAGTACTCAGAAATTTGAAAGCAGAAACCCTATGAAGAAATTTGACCAAGAGACTGACAGAATGGATCCAAAGCAAACCAGGGCCGTAGCTGCCAAAACAAAAGAGCTAGAATCAACCGAAACCCCACTCATAAGAAGATTAAGAAATATTAAAAATGCAAAGGTACAGGAAACTTCATGGGAAAAGATCTGGGAAGAAATCAAAGATTGGGCCTATGTAGATAAGAAAATGACACAGGAAGCAAAGAAAATAAGCCACAGTACCATTATGAGTTACATGAATACACCTTTCATGGTGAGTTTCGGTGGGACAAAAGAAACCGCTGTAAAATTTATCAAACAGACTATCCAAGCACACTTGTGCTATTTCTTCTAATTCTATCGGGACAGCTTCTATTCGGAATAAGTGTGCGCCCGATAGGTCATCCTCAACTCCTATCAGCTCCTCCTCCATGTTGATTCTCGACAAGTGGTCGGGTTTGACATTTAGTTTTCCTGGTCTAATGATGACTTCGAATTCAAATTCCTAGAATAGTAATAACCATCGACAAATACTCCCATGGTGTAAAGGTTTGTTTACGAGGTATTTCAATGCTTGGTGGTCAGTATATAAGATAAAAGGGTTGGCTAGTAGGTATTTTTGGTACTTTTGTAGCACAAAGACCATACCTAATTCTTCCCCCTCTGTTTTCGAATAGTTTCGTTCTGCTTTTTTTTAGTTTTTTGTTGTTGTATACTATTGGATAGTCCATTCCATCGTCCCCTGGCTATGTTAAAATCACACCTATTACTAGGCCTGATGTGTCAATATGCAGATGTAATTTTATTGACCAATTCGGGAATCTCAGGATAGGTGCCTCGACTAGTTTCCTTTTTAATGTATCAAATGATATATTACATTCCTCTGTCCAATCAAACTCCTGATCTTCTCTCAATAGTTCTTCCAATGGATAGGTCATATCTGAATAGTGTCTAATAAATTTTCTGTAGTATCCAGTATCTGTAGTACCCTGACCTATTTTGGATTCACCGGTGGTTTCAAGTCGAGGATAATCTTTATTTTTGCAAAGTAGACCTTGATGCTTTCTTTGCATACAATGTGCCCTAGTAGTATTCCTATAGGGGTTAGGAAGATGCATTTCTTTATTTTTAGAGACAACTCGATTTGTTGGCATCATTCCAACATGAGACTTATCCATTTGCAATGATATTTCAACATGGATTAGATCGTTCAATCATCGAAATACACTACCGTTGCTTTGTATATATATTCTTGAAATGTTTTAACAACAATTCTCGAAAATAATGCAGGTGCATTTTTTATACCAAAAGGCATGACTTTGTAGGCGAATGAGCCGAATTTGCATATGAATGTGGTCCTTTTCTGATCTTCTTTGGCTATTGGTACTTGGTTATACCGTGAGAAACCGTCTGTAAATGAGTAGCATTTATGTCCTGCAACTTCATTTAAGATTTCATCTACGTATGGCATTGGGAATGGGTATGTTAGAGTGACTTTGTTTAGTTCTCTGAAGTCAACATAAATTTTTAGTTTTGTCGAGTCGTGTTTCTTTAGTTGGAAAACCATTGGACTTGTCCATTCCGAATGGTCGATAGGGTAGATAATTCCTGCTGTGAGCATATTATCGATCTCTTTCTTGACTATCTCTTTGTATTTATGAGCTAATTTTTATGGCCTTTTCTTTACGGGTCGGGAGTTGGGTTTGATTTCAATCTTCATTTTTCCCATTTCATGGACTAGCCCTTTGAGATCTTTATAGTCTCGAGAAAAGACATCCTAGAATTATTTCAATAGGTTTATTATTTCACTCCATTAATCGCCAATCCTTGCCATTTTTGGTAGTTCATCATTTGATATGTCAAACTCTTTAGTTTTAACTTTGGCATCCATCCATTCCAGTGCCTTGGCTTCATTGATCGGTCAACTCCCTTCTTTGAACTGTGATAATGTAGCAAGGAATTCTACTACAGTCATTTTTTCGGTGTCTTCTTCATCGGTTGTGTCGAATTTAAGCATTGTTCGAAATTGTTTTGTTGTTTCTGAGTGATAAGATTTCCATCAAGGATTTTCCTTCTGGACTTTTGTTTTCCATTTGTAGTCTTATTAATTGTGGTATTATGTTGGATTGAATGTTATTGCATGATATTTTCGGTCGATCATGTTTGGTATCAGACTGTTGTTCCTAGTCATTTATATGAATTCTTTTATCTACTTTGCAGTTTCGACTAGCTTTTCGTTTTGTGGTATAAAACTAAAGTCCTTGATGAAGTTTTCTCTAAGTTTGTTCCATTGGAATGTTTCGCCTCATGCTTCTTCTATTTTGTACCATTTATTTGGTAAGTCAACTAGCGTCGAGGGAAATAGGTTTGGCCATGTACGTTCATCTTTATAACCAAGTCTTCCCCATTCTCTTTCGCATGTTCTTATATGCTTGTCTAGGTCTTGCCCTTGGATGAAGACAGGTATTTGCGCCTGTTTAGTTAGATTCCTTCCTTCTAATATTTCTACGAAGTAATTCGAAGATGTTTTCCAAGTTTTCAATCTCAACTGATGGGTGTCCCACCATCGAGTAGCTTGTCCTGTAAAGGTTTCTACTAGGCTTTGTAGTCGGCCATGTTCACCTAGGTTCTTAGAGACTTGTTCTATATGTAGAATTGGGGACTCTCTTTCTTTATACCTTGGGTTTTGTCTGATACTTATATTTGTTGGGGTTAAGGTAGGGTATTCTCTAGTTTTCCTTTCAAATATTTTTGGGATGATGGAGACTAAGAAGCATTGATGGGTTGGTCTCTTCTGTATAGCCTGAATGTTCCAACAACCCCTTGCTTGAGTCTCATAGTTTTGGAGTTCCTAATCATATAATTCTACGTCTGAATTATATCCTACTGAGTCTTGGTTTCCTAAGTGAAGCTCACCATAGATATTGGGTTCATTGTAGTCTTCACTATTCTGAATTTGATATAATTGTCAAATGTCAACTTCTTCATCGATGGGTTCAGTCCAAGGTTCGCCTTGGGAAGGATGAATAGGGACAATAACTTTTTGTCCATTTCCTTTTAATTTTATTCTTTCTTTGTCTAAATATATTGATTCTTTCATTTTTCTTCCCCATGGTCGACCTACCAAGGCTAGGAAGGAGCTGGATCCTTTTTTAGGGCCGATGAATTCAAAGTCGACTTTAGTCGATATTCCTTTTATTGTCGTATCGAAATTTCTCCAAACCCCAATGGGTTCGATTAGCCCCTAGTCGGCTAACTTGAGGTATATACCTGACTCATATAGTCGAGGTCTACCCAACTGTTCCCATGTATCTCGAGTCATAATATTTACATGTGAAATGAAGTCGAGTACAGCTTGTCGAACATGGTATCCTTCGATTTCTAGATCGACAAGTGGGTCGGCATCGCTCTTGTATTTTTGGTTCAGACTGCATATATTTTTGGTTTGTTTTTCTGTATTATTACTATGCTTCATATTATATAGCAAATCAATGAATTGAGACACTAATTTATCATTCTGTACTAAACATATTAATTCTTTAATTGTGTTTTGTAGAGTGTCATCAACTTTTTCTTGCCTAGCAAATTCTTTAAACATGTTTGATGCGTCGTTATATAGTTTGTTTTGTTTTGTCGGGTTAGGATAATCATTCTTTTCTTTGATTTTACTTAGACATGGATTATCATTTCCAATTTTTGTCCCTTGTCAGGTTACTATGTGCAAGTTCTTTGTATTCATTACATCATGTTTTTTAACACATGACAAGACATTAACATTTTTATTTTTATTAATCTTGTTGAGCATGGTGGGACAATCCTCTAATGAGTGATTTCCCATCCCACGGATAGTACAAAAATTTAGATCAGCTCTATCCTTGTATGGGAAATCATCATAGCGATGTCCTTCTTTGTAGCATGTAAAGCACTGGATGCGTCATTGTGGTCGATTGTCGCAATTTCCAGAAAATCGTCCTTGACCTCCAAAACCTCCACAATGGTTGTTGAACCAACGCTCATATCGATGGCCTTCATATATTTGATTATTCGACTCGTTTTTATCATTGATTCTTGGGATGCTATCATTATTCTGCGTGAGTGCATTTATTTGGTAGACTGCTTGGTAATTTTGTCGATTCTTTAGGTTTAGGTCACAGTCGATTGTTGCATGACTTTTTACCTCAAAGATTGCGCACCAAGATGCTTTGCCATTCTTCATGTTATATGGGTAATATTTCATTGTATGGTCTCCATGTTCTTGGAAAATGTCGCAGAAGCATTTTGTTTGGACAAAATGAACATCATGTCAAATTATGTCTTGTCAACAGTTATCCTTAGAGTGTCTGACCGTGGAGCATTTTGTGCACCATACATCCTGATTCTTGAGGTTCAGCTCTTTCAAATATTTCCAGTTGTTCTTCCAACCTAGTGTCGACAGGATATGCTGGGAAATATTCATCCATCTTTACCTGCAGAGCTTTGGTAAGTACAGCTTCACATGTTTTAGACGTATCCAAGATTATGTGCCACTGTATTTTCTATGATAGACCTGCAAGAAACCACTGAATTAATAATTGTTCATCAATTACATAGTCTAGTTGGCTAAGGAGGTCTTTCCATCGCTTATCATATTCCTGGACGAACTCTGCTGGTTTCTGAGATGTTGTTTTCAGTTTTTTGGCTGCCAGATGTTTTGCATCTAGTGTTTTAAAGAAAGATAAGAATTCTGACTTAATGCCAGCTTTGAATGCTTATGGATTTCTCTCGATATAATTCATATACCAAGTCAGTGCTCTTTTTTTGTAAAGCACTAGTGAACTGTGCCATCTGTCGTTCTTCAACCATAACTTGATTTGCCTCCCATATTGACTCACAGATGAACTAGTGTCATCTAGGGTCTTTGTCACCCTCATAGAGGGGGATATTTGTTGATTTGTGGTGTCATTGTCTCCTCCGGGAGGTGGCGATGGCGGGGGTGGTGGTGGGGGTAGTGGGATATTTGGTGTATCTTATTTTTCACAATTGTTGTCAATGGAACTTTCATTCCCGTCAGTAGTTTTGTTTGTTGTTTCTTCTCCTACCAGTAGTCGATTCGAGTTGATTTCTTCTATCTATGTCCAGCTACATTGATGTGCTTGCAATTCCGACTGTTCTGTTTCTTGTAAAGTTGTGTTTGGAAGTGGGGGTGCTCCTTCATGTGTCGAGTAGAGAAAGTGGATACTTCAGTTGGATAGGTATGCCTGAAGTGTTACCCAATTTCCTTCCTCTATTCATCGGATTACTAAATGATTATCATCTTTTACTTCATCGTCTAGTAGACTCCATATACCAAACTCACTAGCTCTTAGTTGCAGGTATTCTTCGATAATGGCCCAAATTCAGGTACTCAGATTCATCGGAGATAGAGGTCTTACCTCTTGGTGAATTTCTAGTTTGAGAGTTTCTCTTTGCTCTATCCACAAATCTTCTTCCATGGGTGATGCTTCTTCCTCTACTCCTTATTCATGTCATTCATGATCCGACTCTGGCGAATTTTCTTATTCTGTCACCCTGGTGGCCATTCCTCTTTGCGACACTCTAGATTGCTCTCTTCTCTCTTCCCTTCTTTTATGCCTCTTCTCTCTTTCTAGCTTATGCAAGTCCGACATAGTTTTATGTGTCACTATTCTTTCGATTTCCTTCTTAGGTCAATTTTTCATTGTTGGTGATGGTATTTTCTTTAGTTGACCACAATCCTTTTTACCTTACCCCGACACATGACCAACTACCCCCCTATAGCCTACCTGATGGTTTAGAAAGATCGGATATTTCTATTTATTTTCTTAGGAAGTACTCCCACTCCCTTTCGACGATGAATGTTTCCCACTTTTTTGGTTTCTCCACCCAATTAGAATTTGGTGGTAGTTCGCGTAGTGATGGATGAGGCTCTATGATATGGAACACTCCCTTCTCGATTAGGAATTTGAACAAAAGAGTCGGTAAGGAGCAAAGGAACTTCTCAGTGAGGTCTATATAAAACATTTTCTCAATGCTTTCGACCGAAACTCTTTCCTCCACAGCTAGTTCTTCGCAGAATTCATCTGTGATCTTTTCAAACCACTCAGACAAGTTTTTTCATCTACCTCAAATCAGTTTCTCCAGTAGTTCTTGATCTTTAGTTGCTTCCGGCTTTTTCATCCAGAATTTTTTTCAAAAGATGAGGTACCGACTCTACAAAATTCTCATGTTTTTTAGTGAAGAATTTCTCCTTCTCTTGAGCAATGGTCAATCTATTTCTTCTTGCATAGTTTTGCAAATAATTTGCTATCTTACGCTCCCACCAATTCTTAATCTCTTGTTCTGATATCATCTGCTTATGGTCATTACGTCCGTATATGTACTACCGACAACGAAACTAATGTTGTAATCTCAAAGATCACATAAGGTTACCAATAATACACATCAAAACATATAATCATAACAGACACAAGAGACAAGAATAGGTAATTGTTAAATTTTCATATGCTAAGCTAGATCATTAGTATTTCATTTCGATTTCATAACAAAAGCATATAAATAGGATCACTGAAAGATAGACAAGCACAACCATACAAAAATAGAACACAAAGATTTATCCTGGAAAAACCCTAAAGGGAAAAACCCAGCAAAAGCTTCCTCAATATAGATGCCCCAAAAGATAAAAGATAAAACCAACAAGGAGATCAAAGCCTAATCCTCCTCCTTCTCCAGATGCTTCTCTCTCCTCTCCACTAATGCGCTATATAAGTGAGAGTGTGTGTCTCAAATGAGGAGAGCTACACCTCTATTTATATTCATCCGTTCACTTCAATTAACTCATCTGGCATGTAGGCTCGAGTTAATCATGTAGGCTCGAGTTACACTTGTAGGCTCAAGTAACCACACTGGGGTGCTAATGACCCACCTTTACAAATAGAGGGGACAATCTCATGACTCTTATTAGTTCTTCCGATTAGAAGCATTGGGGTACAAGATAATACAAGTGGTTCTCCCGGTAGGACCATCAGGGACCACAAAAGATACATATAGAATATTCTTCGAAGTTACAATATTTCAATAGTAATGAAGTAACAGATTATACTATAGCATTGCATGAGGGTCCATACATATACAAAAACTGAACCAAGTTCTCATCTGTCTTGACAGCCTAATATATATGATTACAAACGGTTACAAGTAACTACCTGTCGGTTCAGTCAACCGACATGAATTACACGACCGACATAATCTCTGATTAATTGGCTACTCTACTAGTTGGCTCATCGACTAGCTCCTCCAACATGATTGTGTTGTGTTTTTTTGTGCGTGCACATTGGTTGGTATTCAGACTGTTTTGGAGTGCAATGGATCCTGAGTGTGCTTGATAGACCTAGTGGGTGTCGGAGCCTCATAGACAGAGCTAGAGGGTTGGCTTTCTTCTCTACACCCCCTGAATAGCACTGGAAGGGAAGTCATGTCCTAAGGGACTGTGCAGTAGAGAAGGGGATGATTCCTTGTGTTGGGTGTGTGTGGATGTCTTAGAAGTCAGACTAGCTCTGGTTCGGGTGTCCTTAGCTCTTCAGTGAGCCCACTAGCTTAGCAGCTGGCGTTTCTAGCTCCTGAAAGCCTCTTAAACCCAACTCTATTGGCTTGGCTATGTATTGTGGTGTACCCTTGGCCTGATAAACCCATATGTGTTGGCTTGGATGAGTTGTGTATCCTTGGCTACATGTGAGCCTGCTATTTTCCCCTTACTCCTTGTGGAATCATGCCCAGCTCAGGGGTGGAAGTGCTACTGAGAGATTGATGAGCACAATACCCTATGGTTGGGTGGAACATTGCAATGACATAGCTGGTTGTAGGACAGACTTCATATAATATAAGTATCGCTTGTTTATCTTGTCTCCGCAATTAAATTACTATGAACATGTGAAATGCTTGAATGTCAATATCATGTATTGATTTCGTTGTTTATCAAATGATATGTTGCATCTATGTATGTTTTATTTTTACTACATTCTATATCTTATGTTCATGGGGCTTAGTTTCCCAGGTTAGTATGTTTAGTCACATCCTCTTCGCCAAGTCGAGGGGTGGGGATGTTACACGTAATGCATTAAGTGTGCTCCTAGAAGGTTCTCACATAGTGGACATAGTGGTAGATGCATGATTGTCTTGGTGACGTCTTGACATGTTACTATGTTTATAGAATGAAGGTGGTCTGTATCTGGGTTTTTCTTTGTGCACTTTTTTTTGTGCAGGACAAAAGACATTATCTGGATACGAAAAGATAAAAGTAGGAAACGGAGGTTATTGTCATCATAATGTAAAGAAGGTCCTAGTTTGTACCTACATGATGATCTAATATGACAAGAATACAATAGGAGACGTAGGTAATTGTAGTGGAAATGTAAAGATTGGTCATGTTCTATATTTGCGCGATGGCTTTCATGTGGATATGATGAATAACTGGATGAGGTCTAGGCCTATACCCAGCTTGAAAAAGGGTTGGCTTAGTAGAAAATTCCTATGACTGATAGATGTGACAGAATGGAAAAGATGAGGACAATGGAAACAATGACAGTGATGGCTCAGTGATGATGACAAGATGTGTTGATGACTGTTGTGAGAGAATACCTTCCTAGTTAAGAGGGATTCTTGTTGTAATTGTAACTTTGGAAGATATTATGATGTATATTACTATTGTATATTATTGTACCCCCATTGGACATGTGTGTTCCTCCTTTCAGGATGTCATCATTATGTATGGTCACTGAGGTAAAACCTCTATTGTAAGTCGAGGCAATAGTCCCCAAGTTAAATAAAGGAAAATGTATTTATGAGTATTCTTAGGTAGGTCAGCCCAAAAGGTAACATGGTCGGCCTATTATTTGAGTTAACAACTCAACGGAAGAATATAAATAGGGAGGCACCCTCCTCATTTGTTATACACTCACTTTCTCTCTCATGTGCAGCTTAGGAGAGAGAGGAACAACATGAAAAGAGATTTGTTGTAGATATATTGTTCTTGGTTTATTCTATCTTGTGATACAGTCTTTGTGATAGAACTATTCTGAGGAATTTTGTGGGGTTTTCTCCTTTATGATTTCCCTAATGAAAAAACTTTGTGTCTTGTGTATCTTTGATGTATTCTTGTGCCTTTTATTCTTTCAGATGAATATCATAAGTAATTTAACTTAGAAAAACTAACAAATTGATTGCTCTATATTCAAACTGTTATCCTCTCTGTAAATTCCTTCAAAGAAATTCACAGGTTCACCACTTAAAATTTCTCGGTCATTCAGAATTACACCCTCTGAACTCTTAATCTAACACATAGAATTAGAAATCCTTCTCTGATTTTCAATCCTATGAAAGAAATTAATATTGTCGTCTCCCTCCTGCAACCACAAAACTCTAATTTTTAAATGCTAATATTCCTCAATTTGATTAAGAATTTTATCCTCTGCACTTGAAGCGAAATCACCCTTTCCTTCCTTCTTTCAGTAAAATAATCCCCATCCACAAGGTCTAACACCTTGCTAAGTTCACTCTCAATCATCTCCATGGACTTCTTCTTTTTCTCTCTTTCCCAAATATTAACTTTTCTTTTTAAGTAAAGCATGTTTCTTAATAAAACAAAGCATAAAAGGTAATTGCAAAGAAACTAAAAATTCCTTCCACTTTTCCTTCACTAAGTTATAGAAGGAGTCCTCTTCCAACCAAAATATGTTAAATTTGAAGGGGTACCCTTTCAAATTTATACCACCATCTAACTCAAGCACCACATCCTTGTGATCTGAAGCCCCTGTACCTATAGACCAAGATCTGAACCTTCCCAAAACCTCAAATAAAAAATCAGTCATAAAAAACCTATCCAAACATTTCACTATTTCATCATTCTCGGTTCTTCCATTTGACCAAGTCGAGGATAGAACATTAGGAATAACATCATTCAATCCTGCATTATAAAAAAAATAGAAATTAAATCATGAAGAGGGTCATTAATTCTTCCAACCCCCCAAATCTCCTTAGCTGACAAAGTTAAATTTAGGTCTACGCCCAAAATGCGACCTTGATGGTTTGTTTCTGATTATGAGGTTCATAAATGTTCAACATTCTTAAATTTTGAGAAAGGCCCAAAACATTCCCTTCAATCATCAAACCAGCCAAAGTGTAGAAATATTTGAAATTTGAAACCCCAGGGTCCCAAGAAATTAGTAATCCACTTGATAGGCTTGAGGCATTGCTTGCACAACACTTCCAATCAAGCTTTAATTTAAGAAAAAACTCACAAGCTTGAAGAGTAGGAACCATAGTTTCTTGTAACATAACCACACAGGGATTCAAAGAAATCAAAATCATTTTTAATGCAGCTTTTTTGGTCGAACTGCAGATCCCTCTAATATTAAAAGAGCCCTCTCTAAGATCCCCATAAATAAGGTGAATATCAGAGCCAAATGGTTTGTCAAGACCCCTATTGAATAAAGAGGTGATATTTGGGTTATAAAAGTTGTTTTCCACCTCCTTCTCCAGCAAGGATTTTACTTTTTTCTTCCTTTTTTGTTTTAGCATTGTTACATTCATTGAACAGATAGAGGAGATAGGAAGAGTCTCATTCTCTTCATCTGCAACTGCTAAAAAATTAGGGATAGGTTGAGGGGAAAACGGGTCCAAAAGAGAAGGAAAGTATTCTATAGAAAAAGGGTTAGTATTATCCCTTAGTGGAGAATAGGGTATAGTAATATTCAAATCCTTTCTCTCTGAGGTAACTTCTCCCCCCTCCCCATACATACTAGGATGTTTAATGACCACCTCATAAGGATGAGAATGGGAATCAATAGACTTCACTCCTTCCACTTCACAAACCCTATCACCAGTATAAACCTAGTCCAAAATCAAAAGCGAACCCTCCTTATTGGAAATATCATCTTCCCTTAACAAACAAACTATCAGTTCCCTAGAAGCAGAAAGATCAAGTTGGTTCAAAATCCCCAAACTCGAAACCCCTAAAGTTACTTGCATGATTTTCTTCTAAGCTTGATTCTAACAACGAATTCAAAATTTATTTAGGATAAAAAATATTTTAATGATCAGGAGAGATGAACATAACTTACCCAGAAACTCTGCAGTTGAATCCAAGTCCAAATTAATGGGAAACCTCAAACCATAGTCCACACAGTCGTGTCCATCCTTCTGTGGGGAAAAATCCTCTAGAAAATCACTTCCATAGAGGAGATTTGGGAAGAAAGCTTTGATTTGTCCTGTCTGTCTGCATTGATGCCATCTAAATGGAAGCTTGCAGTAGTATAGCATTTGAACAAAAGTACATCCATCCCAAACCACCTCCAATTCCTCAGGATTCCCATCACAAACATCCAATTCCACCAACATGTGAGGAATCTGATGACCGAATGATAAAAGGAATTCTTCGTCAACAAGGATGAATCTCCCAATAGAGTTTTCCATAGACATGAAGCCCTCGAAATTCCAACAATGTAGTAGGAAACTGGGAAGTATTACCCACAAATTCTTTTTCATAAGATTTTCCTTCCAGGGATTAAACTGTACATGCAATCTTATAAGAACCAACGACCCCTTCTCAATAACCTAGAAATGAATTTCAATCTCCCTCCTATCTTCTTCTAAAAGGACCTAAAAACATATCCAATCATTCATGAGCATAAGAACCCTAGGAATAGCTTTGATAATAGGATTCCGCTTAATTCTCACCCATTCCAGTGTTTCCATTCTTGAGAGCTTAATAAATTCGAATTTTTCGACTAGGGAATTCTTTGAAAGAGACAAAACCATTCTTGTCCCCTGAGCTCTTGCAACCCGTCTCCATTTGTCCCCCTCTAAAAAATATAGATGGGCCATCACTACAAAACTGAAAAAGAACCTAAAAACATCAAAACCAAATGAAAAATTCCCAAAAAATATTATTTCCCACGTTTTTGAATTGGTTGGTACTATGCCACCCAGAAAACCTAGCTTAACTCCCATAGAAACTGCAAAATCACCAAAAAAATATGACTCTAAACAGCAAGAAAGAAACAAAGCCAACAAAACTTATTTCTAAAGTTTTCCTATCTTTTACATTAACGGAATAAAAACCCTTTCTTTTGACTACCCTACACTACAATGTGCACACCCTATTTATTGATTTATTCTCTTACATCCAAATATGTAATTACTTTGAAAAACGTGCTCTTAATCATAATAATAATTCAATATCAATACAAACTTAAAAATAAATATTTAAAAAAGTCATTATGCAACTGTTAAATCTAAGCTCATTGACCAAGTGACTTGGTAATTTTATAAATGAAAGTGGTTACACTCATTAAATGAGAGTGCAATCACTTTCATTTAAATAAGAATATAATCACTCTCATCAAGTGACTTAGTAATTCTATAAATGAGAGTGGTTACACATTCTTACCGTGATTTTTGAGGTCCAAAGTGACAGCTTGGGACGTCAGGAATCATATAAATAAACTGTTCACATCTTCATCTACCATGGAATTATATAAATAGATTGTTCACACAACAGTTCCTGCAAAGGTTTGCAGTGTCTGGTTCTAAGTTACTTTTTGTCTTTTTTGCAAGGACATAGTACAAGAAGTAATGTGCCCTCGTGAGTCGTGTCCACACTATATCGTCTCGTCTTAAGGGCGTCTTTTTCGAAATCTAATAAAAATGTTAGCAAAACAATTGAAAAATATAGCATATGTCCTCCACCCTAAGTTAGAAGCCTTCAAATTTTGGCTTTAGCAAGTATATTCAACTACTTTTAAGTCAACGCCATGATAGCAAATTAACAAAACTTAATGAGGAAGTAATAATAGATAAAGCATATATGTCTCGTTGCCATGGTCAATAAGAGAGAAAAGCGAAAAGTAGGCAACCCACGGGGATAATTAAGAAAAGCAAAACTCTAATGTGGATAAAGTTTTAGTTGTTACCAGCATTACTCTTACTTCACTTTATTGACCAATCATTTTTTTCATAGATCCTTTATTATTGACTTTTTTTTTTTTTTGTCATTGTGAAGACATCAACAAATATTTCAAATGAATGGTTGCATGGCCCCTTTCAATACGGGGTGCATATCTTTCCTAACTTGTGAAGTTCCAATTGCCTTGGTGGCAAGAAATCATAAGCAATCTACACGCAAAAATAAATTTTAATAACATTGTGCAGATTAAGTTTTTCATATTCTATATATAGGATTTCAATATAGACATTAATTAGATTAATAAGCGCCGAATATATATTCATCCCAAAAAAGCTCTTGTTGGCCTATAATGCACTTACAATTGTACACTTGGCAAAAGTGATGATTCTACCCAAACACAATTATGAGTTAGCCTACAAATGGTCAACAATGCTGGTGGAAAAGATAAGTCTAACCAACAACAAGTAATTACTAATTAAACTTGAGAAAGGTAAACTCAAATGGAAAAAGCCACAGATAAAAACATAAAAATGGGTTTTCAAGTTGATCAAGTTAAGGTAGTTGTTGAGGCCTCGACATCATATTTTCGTCTACATCTAAGTTTTTTTTATAATTGGTTTTCTAAATTTGTTTCTAGCAAGTCTTTTTCCTTGGTATCTTTCTTTGTTTTTTCTTGGGATCCAATTTGAGATGTATCTTTCAACACTTATTTTTGGTGCAACCATTGATTTTACAATGGTTGTGGTAATTGTTTGGATCATTGCACTGATGTGTGTGGCTATTGTTGTCTTTTTGTCACTTTTTTTTTCATTTTTTCTTTTCTTTCTTGGAATAATCTTGGTGGTATTTTTACTTGGACCCACTTGGTTTTCATTTATTCTCATCAATATTTCTAGGTATTGTGCTTGCACATATGCTTCATCAATTGTCCTAGGTTTGAAGAGATCGCTTTCCCCTTTAAATGACTATGTAGACCTCTTAGATATACTTATAGAGTACATGTAGGTTCTTCGAAGATATACTCGACTTAATGGTCAATTTCCCGAATTCAATACTAGTGTATTATTATGCAGTACTCTATGCTTCCTTTAATTGAAAGTAATGCCAATGGATCCACTAGTCCTCTTGTACCCAATAGGGTAGAAGTTGTAATTAATGAGGGATCACCCCAAGCATGAGTGTCTTTGTGTGACTTTCTCAACAAGTTTCGGAATGACTCTCTAACTTTGGTCAAGAAAATGAAATATATTTCCAACTGCTATGTCATGAACATTGAATTAAAATTCAAACTATTGCAACCATTGATTCAAATGAACAATATCAATCTCAGATTGGCAAGGCCTGATGTCCACTTTTAATTCAACTTTAAGAACATATTGGGAAGAAGTGATGGAACTGGAACTTGGTCTCTCTTTCTCAGGATCTGTTTTTACTCTTTTCATGGATCTTCATTATCTCTTAATTTCATATTTGAGCCAGCTTTGAAGTTAGAGCTACCAAACTAACCCAAAAGATCTAAACTTGTTCTCTAGAGATGTCATGAGAATGGAGATGTTGTGAGAGATGGCATTAACTTGTGCTTCTAGCTTTGAATGTCTCATCTAACTCATGTTATGGATTGTTACCATGGTAATCATCCACCATGCCTATGGTTTTGAGACTTCCTTCTCATGCCAATTCCTAGATATTAGAACTTCATGCAAAAAAAAAAAAAATATTGATCTAATGCTAATATGATCTATAGATTTCCATTGATATTCCACTAGAATAATTCATCTCAAAAAATCCTAAAATAACATGAAAATCGCTTATTATGCAATCTCTTACTTTAGATACTTATATTTAATAATTACTAGCTTGATGCATGAAATACTAAAATCAGCTAAAACTGAAATAAAAGAAGATGAGAAAATAACACACCATCCACACAATGAACACACCCTAGAAAAAACCAATAAGGGAAAAACCCAAGTAGAAAATGAGGCCTATGTTGTTACTGTTATCTTCTCACTTGTGAAATGTAAATACAAAGAAAATCCATTCACTATGGAGTTTATTTGGACAATGTGGCCTAAGTGGATGCTAAAGGATCTTCTACTTCCTTTATTATGCTTCAATATCCCACTCCTAAATGATCTACTCAACTATGGAACAATGAACAATACCATAAGAATGGAGCCCCTTATATTCCTAATGGCCTATTATTTAACATGGCCTAATAACATGAGATATTTGCAAAAGATCAAACACCTTCAGAAACTAATCACACAAATAAATCACAGATCAACACACCAATGTTTTTACATTGTTAAAGACCTCAAAGAGAGAAATAGTCCACATCCCCATCCAAATAGCTACATTAGGAAATATATTATGCAAAAAAATGAAATGTCACAATGAATTTCTCACAATCGATCATTGAGAAAATGGCCCTCCATGCTCTTTAAATAGAGGTCATGGACCAATCGAGTGCTAAGCCACAAATCAATGGACATTAAGATCGAGGTGAGGATGAACCGTCAAATCACCCTACGTCTAGAACATATTGTAGACCTTGGATTACATATGTACAAATACATGCTAATGCATAGTAAAGAAACACACTTTACCTAAATATACATAATATTGTTATAGCCCAAAATGGGACTTCTCCATCCGTGACGACTTTTACATGTTTTCATCGCATGATGACACTTCCATGATGATACTTCATGAAAACCCTTGTCAATCACTCAAAGGACACTTGTGGATGGAAGGGACATATCTAGAATTTTGTAACTTTGCTTAACCTCTTTTCTAAACCATTGGAAAGGTATCAGAATAAGGAATAACTTTCCATAAGACACCAACTCCTAAAAGTGCTTGGAAATACCCTAACTTTTTTTTAACCCATTCATGAGTTTTCCTAAGGAAACCTGTGTTTCCCTCATGACTTTGTTGAAATAAACCCACGTGTATACCCTGAAGTGGACAAAAAACATCAAAAAAATGGAAAAATATTGAATCTTGGCTGGTTTCAAAATTGCTCCTTCGGTTGTAACTTATCCACTTTTGAACCTAACTCTTCAAAATAATATATAAAAGAAGGAGAGTGGTCTATCAGGGGGACTTAGCCTTTTATAGTGTTATGCTGGTGAAATTAGGACTCTCATCACCCCTACCTTTTCCCTAGCTTTCATCTCCCTTTGTTGCAGAGCTTGGAGGATGAGATTCTTGGAGAAGAGAAGTAGGAGATCCATATCAAAGGTTTCACGAGGTGCCTTGCATGAGGAGAAGGTATATCTTGTACTTATTCCATTTATTAATAAATTTTTGATGCTCTTCTCTTTCCAAATCAGTGTATGATAGATGTTGTATCTCTGTTTATGATTACATGTTGATGTTTATCAGATTAGGGTTTCATAATGTATTGAATATCATCTCCTTACATGTGGTGAAATTGGTTTGAGGAAGGTTTGAAGTTTGTTTTGCAGGTCTCTTGGATTGGAGAACAAGAGGAGGGATATAGAAAGCTTGGATCAACCTTTAGTATATAAGGTATGAATCCTTATAACCCTTGAACCTTGTATAATTTATGTATGCAAAGTGTTATATATCAGTCTTTATACCCCTAGTATATTGGTGTCCTCGACCCAACCATAGGAACACTTTCCCTAACAAAAGAATTGGTGACTCTAGTGGGGAAGCCTTGTCTGTTTCAAGGTCTCTTGTATTTTTTTATTCAGTATAATTGAGGTTATGAGTCCTTCTTGCAAGTTATGAGTTACTCTCAAGTCTACGCGAACACCTTCTTTTCCTTTTCAAGGTTGTGTTAAGCCTTTTTTAGGACTTCCACCACCCACAACAACTGTTATACTACACAGTAGCATTTTCCTAATGTACATGTGACTTCCCTTTAGTAAACATGTGTATCACTAACACCCTTTGTTATCCACCTGAATGGCACCTCTCCGTCTAAGTGCCAACATTCGCTATGTTGGCACACAAAAGGACATTTATGGATTGAGGGTTGCCTAAAACACTATAGATGGGCTTATTAAGAACTACATTTATCATCCATCCAGCTGGTTATTTTTACCTTTTAAATATGTCAAGTCCTGTACGTGACTCTTCTTATATGCAACTCGCGTGTTGTACGCGAGTGTCGGTTATTGCATCTCGCGTACAGATTTGTATGCGGGTTACCCTTAGAGCAACTCACGTGTCATACGTGAGTTTCCAGTATTGATACCCATGTACACCTTCCTTTGACATTTAAAATAAAAACTCGTGATTACTTGAGATTAGTTAAGAACTTAACCTTAATCACCTTAACTGTCTCAACCTCCTCAACCTTCGAAACTGCCTTATTTCACCAAGTATAAATATAGGCCTTGGGGAGGGTGTTAAGGACATACATTTGGAGAGCAAAGTTATGCTGGTGGAGTTTATGCAGAAGTCTTTGGACCAATGGAACTCAGAATCCTTTGGTTGCAGAGGAGTCCTTATCTCAGGCATTGGGTTGTAATCTGAACTCTTTCATTATTGTTAATAAAGAGAATCCTTCTTCCATATGTGTCTTGAATGTCTTTCATATATTGTGGTTTGATAAATATTTATGTTTCAACATTCTGTATATGATTTATCTAACCTGTTTATATATATGTATCATCTTGTATTTGGAAGATTGACTTTTGACAGGTGAAGGAGAATCATCCCTGAAGGCTTTGGAGGAGAAGCAGAGCGGAAGAGGACAAGCTAGGATCAACCGTTGTGTATCGGGTGAGTCTTTTCTATCCTCCTATTTCCTTTACTGCACTATAGAGTCAATTTCCTGCAAGTTTCATGAGTATGTCGGTAACCCCAGACCTTCGGTTATAAGGTGTTTATTCCTGTACAACAGGAGTCTGTTCATTTTCATGTACATGCATCTATTTTGGTTGATCTCACGCAGCCAGGAGGGGAGCTGCTTATCGGTGGTCATTCATGTTTTGCCACAGAGTGGAATCGGGTGTGCTTTCCCTCTGTGCTTTGGGATCTGGTGCAAGTTTCCCTCGCGCACAGGTTGGGAGACTGTATTCTCTTCCCAGTGTGGTCTGTGTAAGTTTTCCTGGTGGCTTCGTGGCCCGGGACGAGCGGTTGTTTTCCCCCTATTGTAATTTTTGTTTACTGATATGTTTTGGGGACTGTTGTAATTCACTTAGGAGTCGTTTTGGCCATGATAGGGCCAAGAATGACTCAGGATTTGTTCCCTTTTTAAGATGTAATTGGTGATTAATTGCATGCGTGCAATGGTTGGTCTTCGGACTGTGTTGGGAGCATATATGGGGGCTTGGTTTTCTTGATAAACATGGTGTGTTTGGAAACCACACAGACAGAGCTAGAGGGCTGTTTTTCTTCTCCACAACCCCTGAATAGCACTGGAAGGGAAGTTAGGGCCTGAGGGACTGTGTAGCAGAGAAGGGATTGATTCCTTGTGTTGGGTGTGTGTGGGTGTATTAGAAGTCAGGTTAGCTCTGGTGTAGGTGTTCCTAGCTCTGTAATGAGCTCACCGGCTTAGCATTTAGCCTTTCCCAACTCCTTGATGTCCTGATAAACTTGACCATGTTGGCTTGGCTGTCTTGTTGATGGCCTGATAAACCCAACTGTGTTGGCTTGGTTGTGTTTTGTTTATTCTTGGCTATGTGTAAGCCTGCTTGTTCCTTATTCCTTGGAGAATCATGCCCAGCTCGAGGGTGGCAGCGTTGCTGAGAGATTAAGGAGCACGCTGGCCTATGGTTGGGTGGAACGTTGCAGTGACGTAGCTGGTTGCAGAACGAGTTCTTATAATATAAGTAACCTTGTCTATTTTACTTCTGCAATCCTATTTACTGTTAATGATTATGATGAAAATGTTGAATGAATGCTTGTATGAATGTATGTTGCTTCCGCTGTGTATGATAAATAATTGCATCTGTGTATGTTCTACTTCAATGCATTCTATTTCAGCATTTTTATGAATTCACATGCTCATGGGGCTGGTAGCCTGGATGGTTAATGCCATGGGAGTGTCCTCTTCGCCGATCGGAGGGTCAGGGATGTTACAGCAGGTCATGCTGGGGGCACCTATCCATCATCTGCAAGTTATGTTGCATCCAGTCACCTAGCCTATGGAAGTCATGTTGGGGTCACTCACTCAACCTCTGCAAGTCATGTTGATCCTAACCACCCAGTCTCTGGAAGTCATGTTAGGGGCACACACTCAATCTCTCCAAGTCATGTTGATCCTAACTACCCAACCTCTAGAGGTCATGCTTGGGGTGAATAGTCATCCAATTCAAGTCATTTGACATGGTTGAGAAAACTAACCATTC
Source organism: Pseudotsuga menziesii (assembly GCA_001517045.1). Classification (NCBI taxonomy): domain Eukaryota; kingdom Viridiplantae; phylum Streptophyta; class Pinopsida; order Pinales; family Pinaceae; genus Pseudotsuga; species Pseudotsuga menziesii. The sequence continues at coordinate 224,120 of LPNX010475553.1, forward strand.
AAAATGCAATCCTAAGTTCCCTTGTAATCTTTGCAACATAGATCATCTTACTCATCAGTTCCCTTCTATTGCAAAGGTACAAAGAGTGTGGTTTGACTCTCAAGGATATCCTTCTCTTGAACATCTTATAGCTTCTAAACAACCTATTCAATCTTCGGTTGATCAAGTGGTTGAACCAATGTCATCCTTGGTCAACCTCGCTCTTCCTTATGAGAGTGACCTTCATCAAGTGATTGAACCAATGTCATATTTGGCCAATACCACTCTTCCTTCAGAGAGTGACCTTCATAAAGTTGTTGAATCAATGCAATATTCAATCAATTCCACTCTTACTTTGGAGAGTGAATTGTCTGCTAGTAATGTTTTCTTCACTGCCAGTTCAGAACCTTCTGAATAAGGGGGCACCTTCTTTGCTTCAAATGAACCCCTGCCAAACCCTCAAGTTAATTCCTTTAATTTGGATAGCCTAGTTGAGTTGTGCCTTCCTTCATATGCACCTTTCCAAATAAAGCTCCAAGTGGAACACTACACATTTACTCGTTGTATTGTAGATGAACGAGCCTCTGTTAATATTTTATCCCCACATGCTTGGAAACGCATGGGATATCCCAGCCTTATGTCGACTGATAGTCATCTACTGGATTTTAATAGAATAAATATCCAAGCTTTGGGAATTATTACTCAAACATCTGTTACTTCGGGTGGGAAGACTGTCTTATTTTATTTTATGGTGATAGAGGACCTCTTAGACTTTAATATGCTCCTCAAGTGTGATTACGTTTATGTTATGAAATTTATAGTGCCTACGCTCTTTCATTTTCATTGTCGATGACATGTCATTTGTTGATCCTTCTCATCACCCGACTATAGACCAAGTCTATCCTTTGTTAATTCCAAGTGTTTTGGTACAAATGACCCCAACACAGGTGAATTATGTGGCCCCATACCCCTCGTGTCCAATTTCTACTGAGAAGAATCCTTTGGATTCATGCTTACCTTTTGGGACTTTGTCCTAGCAATTGACCGGGTGATATATCCAATGGAGACTTTGGATCCTTCTCTCCACTTTATTGATCCTACTGGATGTTTATACATGTATCCTATCTAGGATGGTTTACTTCCTTCAAATGAAGTCTTCCTATAGTCTATGATACAGTCTGACCTTCTTATGGATGTGGAATCGGTTGTGGTTAAGTCCATCCCTGACTTGATTATTTAGTCTGATCTATCTGATGATCTATCCTACTATGTTTGCATTGCTGAGTCTTTAGACTCTCCCATCGAACAAAAATTTAGTGATCCTGATGAGTCTAACCTTTCTTGTAGAATTTTAGACTCTTGTGATGTTAGGTCTGTCTCTGTAGACCCCATCAGTTGTGTCAACTTTATATTTCCTCCTGAGGTTTATCTTATTGATTATAAATCCTTGGGCCTTCGAATTGTAGATTCTTCCTTGGTTAACTCTACCTTGACTATGCCTTTTATGGAACATAGAAAAGTTGCAAATTTTTCTACCCAAATGACCTATATTGGATCTCTGCTTCTGAATATGATCTTGATATCATTGTTTCTTAGAGACATGATTCTTAAGTTGATTCACAACTACTTACTGGACTCACCCTTTTGTTCAGGATGCAACTACATTTGCCAACACCCTTTCTGCACTTATGAGTCTGATGTCGGCTTCCATTCTTTTATCTTGTTATATAAGCCCTCATCTCTTCTCTCATCATCGCTCGAACTTGTGTCTTTCTATCATTGCAACTTGACACATTTTACTTGGACGAGATGTCCCTTGAATGTCCTCATCTTTCCCATGGTCCTTGTATTGTGCATAGGCTTGTTTCTTGTTCTTGGAACTAGTTATTCATGCCTCTAACACTCGTCTCCTCGCATCTAGAGAATTATTCCTTCTTTCCTTAGAGCTTGTTAAAAACAGTAAGGAGGCCACAAGTTGACTTTTTAAGAATTGTTAAAACTTTATGGGAAAGATATGGAGTTATCTTCAAGCCCTGGTATGACTCCTTAAACATGACTAGATTTTCGAGTTCACTTATCCCTTCAAACTCATTAAAAGATGTGAAGGAACATCCACATAGGTATACTTTTATCTCTTTTTTGGGCCATGTGCATTACTTACGAAAAAGGAACACTTTAGATTACTATGGCTAGAAGAGTATCTTAAGGTACAGGTTTATCTCTTTTTTGGGCCTGGAGGACTAAATTTATGAAAAAGGAACCTGTTCGAGCTTACTCTTCTATTTTTTGTGCCCTTCTTTAAACTATGAAAACTATTTTGAGTGTTCTTCATGTCCTTGCCATGCTCACTGAAAATTCTTTACAAACGCATCGAGCGGCCTTTATTTCCTTGACAATCATTAAACTAAGGTGTTCTTCTTACTTTTGAAGGAGCATCGGTATGGTGATAGTTTAACCCTTTTTCGGACCTTGTCAACTAACTACAAAAAATGAATACCTTAGTTCTCCTAAGCAAAGAGAGTTCTCCTCTAGATTGTTTTATAATTTTTTCAAACTTTGGAGACTAACCTTATGAAAATATCCCCCCCCCTCCTTGTATATTCTTCTTTGGAGTTTTCAAATTCTAAAACTTATGAATTTTGTTTTGAGTATTCACTAATTTGGGCTTGTAAAATCCACAAATCAGTTCTTTATCAAGCATTCTTATATCTCTTCTTTGACCTTGCCAACAATTAAGAAGGTCGTGAGTTTGATTTCTTGGACTTGTGAAACCTTTACAAGAGATAAGGAAAGGGAAGTTCATTCAAATGTATTTTATACCATGGCAACAAGTCTTGTCATTCATGAACAAAGCACCAGTTTTGAGTATATCAACAGTTGGGTTCTAGTTTTTTACTTTATCCTAATTTAGAGGTTTTACTTCTCTAGTTGGCTTCTTTTCAAATTATATGAAGAATCTGTTAATGTCTCCTACATTTCATATTTGTATTGTTGGTTCCCTTGTGTCAAAAATATTCCTAAGTCACTAGTGTGTCATGCTTACTCTTCAAGGATAAAATCTTTGTTGGACATTTTGTTGTTTCCTTGACCTGTTGTGTCAGCCACTCCTTGATATCAGTTAATTACATCTAGTATTCAACGTTCCTTGTCTCAAAACTTTGTACCGGTTCCAGATCCAATAAGTATTTGACTTACCTCATGTTGGATGGTCGACAATGCCTTAATTCCTTCCTTCCAACAAATATATTCCTATTTACTTCAACACAACTTGATCTAGGAATGTGATTTAAATTTTATGACAATAACTAGGTGATTGTAGTCAGCAGTGGAAATTTCCCTCACTATCAGGAAGAGGGAATACATCAATGTTCTCTACTCGATGGATTCTTCAGGTGTTTGACTTCGAGACCATTTATTCACACTTGTTAGAATGTGCTATGTACATCGGTGACCATTTTCATTAATGGTGGGTTTCTGCACATTTGTTAACGGTTCTCACCAATGACTTGTAATCAAATGATTTCCTCCATGATTGACGTCAAATCCTCTATTCACATGGTTAGTATTTGTACCTTTGGGTGGTTTGGATTTAAGACCTTGGTTCAATAGTAGAATCATCATATTTTTATATTTCTAGAGTTGTGCAAGACCTTGGGGTGAAAACGTGAAGTTGTTATACAATGTTTCAAGAATCAATCACACTGAAAATTCAAAATCATCATAATGACAAAAAAATTGTAAAAATGCATAGGGATGTCCTTACACTATCCTCTTCAAAAATGTAGTTTTCATTTGTATGATAAGAGTCACATTTGAAAGGAAATGGAAGGACACAAACATGTGTCAATAAGGCACCTCTTTTTAAACATATGTTAAATTTCAAAAAATAATAAAAAATAGTGTTTAGGTCTCAAAATACTCAACATATAGTCCATTGCAAAGTGCAATATATGTATATTATGAGCGTACATTTGGTTTCCATAAAATGAATAACCATCTCTAAAAAAAACAAGGGCACACTGGTCACTCATTATCCAAACCTAAAAGTTTAAAGTATATGCCATTGGTGCTTGCCAAATTTTTCCTACTATATGTCCATAAAAAAATTCAAAAAAATATGAGTACGAAGTTAATAGAATTCTCTAAACCTCTTGTGCTTACTTTAAGGTGAAATTCCTAAGGGGGGTATGGTTTTGAAAGGGTTTAAGTTGAAAAACATAAAATTTTGTAGTTTTTTGTCCAAAAATGGGAAAAAAGTGTATACCAACTTCGTGTTTTCACTCCTTTTCACACTTCATATGACATTTGTTGAGACATAGATCGACCTTGTATTCTTGTGGCCATGATCGATTACTGAGAATGGATCCACCTTGTTCATTTGTGACCATGACTCCTTTATATTTTATATGGATCCTTTTCGCATATTGTGCGGCAATGATTGTTACATCAGTTATACACATGTTGGATCTATTTGTATATTTATGGTGATCATTTGTATATGGACCGAATATCAGTTTTGTCTGATGTTTATATCTCTTGTAGGTACCTTTGTTTGAGCGTACAATCTTGGATCCTCCAATATCTTCGACTCCTCATATCAATCATTGCCTTTTTTATATGTATTTTAGCTATCGTCTTACTCTCTAACCTCATACATTAGGGGGAGTCTGTTATATCCCAAAATGGTACTTCTCCATCCGTGATGACTTTTACATGTTTTCATCGCATGATGACACTTCATGAAAACCCCTATCAATAACTCAAAGTACACTTGTGGATGGAAGGGAATTATCTAGAGTTGTGTAACTATGTTTAACCTCTTTTCTAAACCATTGGAAATGTATCAGACTAAGGAACAACTTTTTAGAATACACCAACTCCTAAATATCCTTGGAAATACCCTAAAAAATTGACTTTTTACCCATTGTTGAGTTTTCCTAAGGAAACCTATGTTTCTCTTGTGACTTTGTTGAAGTAAACCTGCATGTATACCTTGAAGTGGAAAAAAAATCAAAACATGGAAAAATATCGAATCTTGGGTGGTTTTGGAACTTCTCCTTCGGTTGTAACTAATCCACTTTCGACCCTAACTCTTCAAAATAGTATATAAGAGAATAAGAGGGGTCCATGAGGGGGAATTAGCCTTTGATATTGTTATCAAGGTGAAATTAGGACTCTCATCCCTCCTACTTTTTCCCAAGATATCATCTCCATTTGTTTTAGAGCTTTGAGGTTGTGATTCTTGGAGAAGAGAAACAAGAGATCTAGATTGAATGTTTCACGAGGTGCCTTGCATGAGATGAAGGCATATCTTGTACCTCTTCCATTGATTAATAGATATTTGAGGATATTCCATTTCCAAATTAGTGTATGATATATGTTGTATCTCTATTTATGATTACATGTTGATGTTTATAATATTAGTGTTTCATATTGTATTGAATATCATCTCCTTACATGTGGTCAAATTGCTTTGAGGAAGGTTTGAAGCTTTTTTTGCAGGTCTCTTGGATTGGAGAGAAATAGGAGGGAATTAGAAATATTGAATCAACCTTCAAACTGTAAGGTATGAACCCTTCTAACCCTTGAACCTTGTTTAATTCATGTCTGCAAAGTGTTATATATCAGTCTTTATACCACTAGTATGTTGGTGGGCTCGACGCCAGCCATAGGAATACTTTCCCTAATTCCTAAGTGTCTTAATATCCTAACATATCCCATTAAGAACAACTTCGTATAGGAATGAAATATTTACAAAAGTGACACTATAGGAGAAGGAAGGAGGCACTAGAGTGTTGATGTATATGTAAATTCGAAATGTATTTCACTTGTATTTCTTATATATTGTAACCTGATGTTTATTCCGGGATGTAATTGAGTCATTTCATGCCCCGATGTTCCTATCAGGAAGATCTATAATGTAAACAAGTCATGTCAATTCATTGTGGGTAACCCTCCTATTGGCTAAGGGTTAAAGTCCTCGTAGTTCCGGGGCACTAGGGTTATTAGACTCTCCTATAGAGGTCGGCCCTAGTAGGGCTTAATCAAGTCAGGAATTAGTATAAATAGAGAGCTGGACTCTCTATTTATCACACATCTCATACACACTCAAGTGTAGCGCATAGTTGAGGAAGGAGAAGACACTGGGGCTAGATAGAAAGAAGGTTACTACTGTTGGGAGATCACCTTACTGTTTTGGGTTCTACTTTTGGTGCTGATTCTATATCTGAGGAAGTTGCAGGGTTTTCACCATTTATGGTTTCCCTAAGGATAAACATGGTGTTAATTGTCTCTTGTGTTTGATTGCTGTGATTGTGATTCTCTCACTTAAAGATCCTAATGTATTGCTAGCTTAATGATAAAAATCTAACATGGTATCAGAGCTAACCTAAGAAGAAGACACTGTCCAGCTGTGGGAACTAGGGATTCCTACTTTGTGGATCTTCCTCCATATATTTTCAACAAAAGAAGGTTGGATTAACTCTCCTCCTTAGGGCGCATCTTTCTATCGAAGAACAATCCAATTTTGAGGTTTTTCAGTTTTGGACCCGACACTACTGCCGGAAATTAGGGCTTTTCACAGAAGAGGAATTTTTCAGTGAGCCTAGGATTGGATTGATCTCCTCCCCAAAATAAAAGTTAGGGATCAAATTCAAAGAATTTGGTTGGACAGAACTCTGGAAAAGAAAAACCCTAATCTGCTCCTGATCCAACACTGCAGGATTTCAACTCCAAATTTAGATCTGACATCTTGACCTGGTAAGATCTAAATATTTTGTATTTCCGTTTGAGGTTCTCAGTTAATATGTCTCATCATACCAAGGTTGATGAAAAGCTTGAGGGAGGTGATAACTTCTGATCCTAGAAGTATAGGATCTCCCTGTTCCTGGAAGAAAATGAGTTGGACTCCTATATCAATGAGGAGGTTCCAGTTCCAGAGGGAGATGAGGCTAAGGACTTACATAAGAAGAAGTTGGTTATGGAAAAGAGAATTATTGCTGATTCTATCAAGGATCACCTTATACCACAGTTGTACTCCCTCAAGACACCCAAAGGTATGTTTGATTCCCTAACCAAATTGTTTGAAGGGAAGAACATAAACCAGAAGATGAATCTGAGAAACCAATTGAAGAATGTAAAGATCCAGAATGCTGAGCGCATCTAGTCTTAATTTACAAAGGTATCTCAGATCAAGGAATAGCTGGAAGCAGTAGATGAATAAGTGGAAAATGTAGATATTGTGATGACCACCTTGAATGGTCTCCCTAAATCATGGGACTCTTTCATTCAAGGGATGTGTGCCAGAAATAAGTTAGTCAAGTTCAGGAGACTATGGGAAGAATGCTCTCAAGAAGAAGCTCGGATAGTAGCTCGAGAAGAGAAGATGGGAAATGAAGAACAAGCTCTCACAATTCGCTCCAAGAAAACCAGGAGGAACCATCATCACTCCAAAGGTAAGATATCACACCCTAGAAAATATCTCTCTACCATTAGATGTTACACATGTGATGAGAAAGGTCACATATCCAGATTCTTCCCTAATAAAGGGAACTTAAAGAAGAAGAAGGAAAACAAGACAAGATATCATGCTCATGATGCAGAGGATGATGAACCTTCCACAAAGAGAGTCAGACAAGAAAGTGATTCTTCAAGTGATGAATAACATGTGTTGATCTCCGCTCTTATAGGAACTATTTCACATGGAAGCAATGATTGGCTCATAGACAATGGTGCCTCCAAACACATGAAGGGATTCAAAGAATCATTTGTGAAGCTATATGAACATGAGTCACCTCACAAGGTGAAACGTGGGGATGACTACCAATATACAATAAAAGGTAGTGGTGAATCCTCCTATAAACTAGACTCTAGAAAGTCTATGAAGATGAAGAATGTATTAGTTGTTCCAAGACTAAAGAAGAACCTCCTCTCCATATCTGCATTGGATGCAAAAGGAATGATGGTTTATTTTGTAGATGGCCTAGTTCTTATGTGGCCAAAGGGAAAGACTTTTGACGATGCAATAGTGATTGGGGAACAAGAAGGAGGTCTATACAAGTTGAAGGGTCAACCAAAACAAGATTTGGTTCATGAAACAATAGAGCCAAATGAACTTTGGCACAGAAGGCTTGCACATGTGCATTACAAAGCATTACCGCTTGCAGGCAAAGGTGTTGAAGGTATTCCAGAAATTCAAGCAAAACATGATGGGGTCTGTAAAGGATGTGCGAAAGGAAAGAATACAAAGAAGACATTTCCAAGTAGCGAGAGCAAGGAAAAAGGAATCTTGGAAATCATCCACTCCGATGTATGCGGACCAATGTCATCAAGTTATCTAAGCGGGTATGCATACTATGTTTCTTTTATTGATGAATTTTCTAGGAACACATGGATTTACTTCATGAAGAACAAAGACGAAGTATTTAGCAAGTTCAAGGAATTCAAAGCCTTGATTGAGAACCACACTGAAAAGAAGATAAAGACTTTTTTATCAGATAATGGTGGAGAATTCACTTCGAATGAGTTCAAATAAATATGCAAAGACTTATGGATTAAGAGGGAGTTTTCCACTCCTTATAATCCACAACATAATGGGATTGCAGAAAGGAAGAATAGAACTATCATGGAAGCCGCAAGAGTTATGCTTCATGATCAAGATCTTCCTATACATCTTTGGCCAGAAGCATCTAGAACAGCTTGTTATGGAGAGAAATTCCTATGGATTGGGGTACCACAATAGACAACTTGACTCCAGAAATCAATCCTTTCCAATATGCAATAGAAATTAAATATATAACATTAAAGGATCTGACCTCGTACCTTATTCCGGACGGTTGAAGTAGATCCCCGTTGAGCTTTCCAACTTTAGCTTGAATTGATAGATTACTTCCTCAACAACAAGTAAACAATACAAGAATACTATATATATTGGTGTTAGATCTATTCTACCATATATAATCAACAATGTATAAACATTTGAAATCATCCCATGGATAAAATATTCATTCAAACATACACTATTGGACAGGAAAAGATATGTCTATTAATATAAAATCAGAGATTACAATGGATAGAACCTCTGTCGACACGTCTGCAAATCAGAGAAACTAAATCCCCCACTTGAGCCTCCACCACCTCAATCCTCCATCTCTCGATAGCAAGCTCACAAGAAAAAGGAAAGCTTGGGAAGAACACAAAAGTGCTCCAAGGGACAAAGGGATGCAGACTCAAGCACAAGTTCCGGAAACAATGGACTATAGTTTCTTTTCTCTCAAATCTCTTCTATGCCTTCAATGTACAATACAGTTCCTTATATAGCTTTCCAAAGGGGTAATGAAAGGTCAAATCCAAGCGATCTCAAGGCATAGGGAAGGCCAGGAGTCAAGTGAGTCAGATCCATGTCAAGGAAAACTCCAAAAGTCTTTGGATTATGCACACATCCCGATGTACACGGTTTTAGGCGTCAAACCCACGTATATATGCGATTAAGGGTTTAAAAGTCACGTGTATCATTTTTCACATGTTTTTAGGGATGGTCAAGGAAACATCAAAGGACAAAAAATGGTCCAAGGGGTCTAAGGAGTCTACAGAGGGATAGAGGAAGGCCATACAAGTGTGATTCACCTAGAGTGGTAAAATCAGCTATAACACAGCGGTGTATGTATAGAACCGTAATCCACACAGAGTACTCGAGAACAAGACACCTGAAGAAGTCTTCTCCGACAAGAAACCATAAGTTATCCATCTCAAAATATTCAGTTGTCCAGTGTACATACACATTCCAAAAGAGAAGAGGACAAAATTAGATCCTTCAGGAAAGAAGGCTATATTTGTGGGATACTCTGAAAGCTCGAAGGATTACATAATATACTTCCCAGGGTTCAAGAAGATTGACATCAGCAGGGATGTAACATTTGATGAAGATTCAGCCTATATCAAATCTAGAAAGAAACCTGCTGAAGAACATGAAGAAGCAAAAGCTCCCAGAATTCATGATACAATCATGAACGAAGAAACTCAAGAAGAAGATAGAGAATTTGAAGAACCACAGAGACCTGTAGATCCACCTCAAGAGAAGAATCCTCACAAGAGGAAACCTGCTTGGGTACGAGAAATTATCCAAGGTGCAGAAAGATATTGGGTTCTAGAAGAGAATCACAGAGAAAGAAAGAGGACCAAATATTGTTCCAGTTATGTAGCATTACTATGTGATTTCATTAATAAATAACCTTCCAATTATGATGAAGCGAAAGAACAGAAAGAATGGAAGGATGCTATGATCGAAGAGTATCAATCAAACATGAAGAATTATGTTTGGGATGCTGTCCCAAGACCAGAAGGGAAGTCAGTTGTAACTTCCAAATGGATCTACAAGATTAATCATGCTGCAGACGGTAGCATAGAGAAATATAAAGCAATATTTGTTGCTTGTGGTTTCTCCCAGAAAGAAGGAATAGAATATGAAGAAACCTTTGCACTTATATCCAGATACACTTCCATCAAATCGGTACTTGCTCTGGCTGTAGTGATGAAATGGAAGATACACCAAATGGATGTCAAGACTTCCTTCTTGAATGGTGTAGTGGAAGAGGAAGTGTATGTTGAGTAGCCACTTGGTTTTGAGACACATGATAGGGAGTCTCATGTGTGCAGATTGAAGAAAGCCCTGTACGGCTTGAAATAGGCACCCAGGACATGGTATGGCAGAATTGACAGCTTTCTATCCAATTTGGGCTTTAACAAGAGTAAAGCAGATTCCAACCTTTACTACAAGGTTGAAGATGGTAACCTAGTGATGCTTCTACTATATGTAGATGATCTATTTGTGACAGGTATGGATGGGTTGATTGCTGATATGAAGAGAAAGCTTGCTGTTGAGTTCAAAATGAAGGACTTGGGTATGATGCATTATTTTCTAGGTATGGAGGTGTGGCAGAATACATATGGAATCTTCCTTGGACAAGGGAAGTATGCAGTAGAGATCCTGAAGAGATTTGGAATAATAGACTGCAAGGCATTAACCACACCTATGGCATCAAACCTGAAGCTATTGAGTGATGCTTCATCAGAGTCGATTGATGTCACGATGTATCATCAGATGATTGGGTCCTTGATGTACCTAACAAACACAAGACCGGATATTTTCTTTGCTGTGAACACCTTGAGCCAATACTTGACAAATCTAAGACATGTTCTGTAACACCCCAGTTTTGACGCCATTGCATTAGATGCATATGATGTATATATTGTAAATGATCATGGTGCGGAGCTCAAGGCCAAGGCCCCACCATTGATTGGTTATGCCATGTTTCAGATTTAAATTGTCACCGATGGTATATTGAGTCATGCGGCATACATATCAAGTTTTGTCATCATGTAAATATGCATCTTTAATTAAATAACCCGACCAGCTACGTTCACGGCAACTAAATTGAGAAGGGGCATGATTTCCACAAGGATAAGGGTGGGGGATGTCAAACCTTGGCCAATGGGGGAAAAAATACATGTGTCACCTTCCCTTATTTTATCCAACCACTACCATTAAAAACTGCTGCTGGTAGTTGGGGCAGTTATGGCTGGGAGTGGAGTGTGGCAGGACTGTCAGTCCTTGCCCACACGCACACTCCACCAGTGGATTGAACCTCACATTGGGCAGAGGAAGGAATACTATGCATTATTTCCATTGTATGTTCCTTATTCTCATGCACAGGATTTTTCTTGGTTTTGACTCACACAGTGAGCTGGGAGCCGTGCTCTTTCATCCATGAATTTCCTATGAAGGGCCATTCATGTTTTCGGCTGTATGATCTCCCTACAGATTGGTAGGGCCATGTAATTTTCTGTCATTTTGATGTTGAGATTGGGATCATTGTTCTTCCCATGAGTTATGGTTTCCACCATTCTCCTCAAGATTCGTTGTGTTGCTGTGGTCTCCCTTACGTTGTGATTGTTGCAGTCTTCTTTACATTTTGGGGTCTGGTGCAAGTTTTCTTCACGCACAGGTTGGGAAACTGCATTTTCATCCCCAGAGTGGGTTGCATAAGTTTTACCCAATGGCTTTGTTTGTGAAGAATGGGTTTTTATTCCCCACGTTTGTCGGTTGTGTATGTTGTTACGCTTTGGGGCTGCCGCAGACTGTTTGGAGTCGTTTTCCCTGTTAAGCTGTAACAGCTGATTGATTGCAGGTGTGCAATGGTTGGTCTTCGAACTATGTTGGGAGCAGGGATGGGGGCTTGGTTGCTTGATAAACCTGGGGTTTGGAAACCACACAGATAGAGATAGAGGGCTGGCTTTCTTCTCCACAACCCCTGAATAGCACTAGAAGGGAATGTAGGGCCTGAGGGACTATGTAGTAGAGAAGGGATTGATTCCTTGTGTTAGGTGTGTGTGGGTGTCTTAGAAGCCAAGATAGTTCTAGTGTAGGTGTTCTTGGATCTGTAATGAGCCCACCAGCTTAGCATTTAGCCTTTCTTAACTCCTTGATGGCCTGATAAACCTGACCATGTTGTCTTGGCTGTCTTGTTGATGACCTGATAAACCCAACTATGTTGGCTTGGCTGTGTTTTGTGTGTATCCTTGGCTATGTGTAAACCTTCTTGTTCCTTATTCCTTGGAGAATCATGCCCATCTCGGGGGTAGGAGCGTTGTTGAGAGATTAAGGAGCACGTTGGCCTATGGTTGGGTGGAACGTTGCAGAGACGTAGCTGGTTGCAGATGAGTTCTTCATAAGATAAGTAACCTTGTCGATTTTACTTCCGCAATCATATTTTCTGTTAATGAGTGTGATGAACATGTAGAATGCTTGTAGGAATGTATGTTTGATTCCGTTGTGTATGATAAATAATTGCATATGTGTATGTTCTACTTCAATGCATTCTGTTTCAGCATTTTTATGAATTCACATGTTCATGGGGCTGGTAGCCTGGATGGTTAACGCCATGGTAGCATCCTCTTTTCCAGTCGGAGGGTCAGGGACGTTACATGTTCACTTGACTACTGCAAAGCACATTCTGAGGTACCTAAAGGGTACGGTTGATTATGGGATCAAGTATAAGACTAATGAAAGGATTAACCTGGAGGGTTATGTTGATTCAGATTGGGTAGGTAGTGTCATTAATAGGAAGAGCACTTCAGGGTGTTGCTTCAGTATGGGATCAGGTGTGATCTCTTGGTTTAGCAGGAAGCAATCCTATGTGGCACTGAGTACAGCTGAAGCAGAGTATGTCGCAGCTTGTTTAGCTAGTTGTGAGGCAGTATGGCTAATGAAGCTACTGTCTGATTTATTTGATCTCTAGTTAGATGCTACTTGTATATATTGTGACAACCAAAGTTATGTAAAGCTGTCAGAGAATCCAGTGTTCCATGACAATTCGAAGCATATCGAGATCAAGTATCACTATATCAAGGATATGGTGCAGAGAGGAGCAATGAAGCTCCAATATGTTGCAACGGATGAGCAGATACCTAATGTGTTGAGTAAGCCATTGGCTAGGGTGAAGTTTGAGTACCTCAGGGAGAAGCTTGGTGTTCTCCATATTGAGATTCCTCCCAAGAGGAAGTGATGTGTACGTGTTGTGACTTTCTGATATGGTGAGAGGATTGGTTCCTTCCATGGTCAGATGTAAGTGTTGTTCCTTTCTAACATGGTGAGAGGCCTAGTTCCTTCCATGGTCAGATGTAAGTGTTGTTCCTTTTTGACATGGTGAGAGGATTGGTTCCTTCCATGGTTAGATGTAAGTGTTGTTCCCTTCTGACATGGTGAGAGTATTATTTCCTTCCCATGGTCAAATGTAAGAGCTGTGAAATGGTGAGAGGATTGGTTCCTTCCATTGTCAGATGTATGTGAAGACACATCTAGTATGAAAAAGGACTAGATCTATGTAGATCCCACATCCAATATGAAAAAGGACTGGCTCTGTGAAGACACATCTAGTATGAAAAAGGACTAGCTCTATGTAGATGCCACATCCAGTATGAAAAAGGACTGGCTCTATGAAGACACATCTAGTATGAAAAAGGAATAGCTCTGTGTACATGCCACATCTAGTATGAAAAAGGACTGGCTCTGTGAAGACACATCTTGTATGAAAAAGGACTAGCTCTGTGTAGATCCCACATCCAGTATGAAAAAGGACTGGCTCTATGAAGACACATCTAGTATGAAAAAGGACTAGCTCTGAGTAGATGCCACATCTAGTATGAAAAAGGACTAGCTCTATGAAGACTCATCTAGTATGAAAAAGGACTAGCTCTGTGTAGATGCCACATCTAGTATGAAAAATGACTAGCTCTGTGAAGACTCATCTAGTATGAAAAAGGACTAGCTCTGTGTAGATGCCACATCTAGTATGAAAAATGACTAGCTCTGTGATGATACATCCAGTATGAAAAAGGACTGGCTCTGTAGATGTACATCCAGCATGAAAAAGGGCTGGCTGTGTAGAAATTCCTATGACGAGAAGAATCAAGAGATAGCATGTGTGATGATGACCCAGTGATGATCTAGATCGAGTGATGATGATCCAGATCCAATGACGATGATCCAGCAGTGATGATACAGATCGAGTGATGATCCAGATCCAGTGATGATGTCCAGTGGTGATCCAAATTGAGTGATGATCCAGATCTGATGATGAAGATGAATTGAAGATGAAGATGACATGAAGATGAAGATGTATTGAAGATGACGAGGACTCGATGATGATTCAGAAGATACAGAGAAGAATACTTGTGCTGAAAATTGTGTCAAAATAATACCTTCCTAGTTAAGAGGGAGTGTTGATGTATATGTAACTTCAAAATGTATTTCACTTGTATTTCTTATATATTGTAACCCGATGTTTATTTCGAGATGTAATTAAGTCATTTCATGCCCTGATGTTCCTATCGGGAAGATCTATAATGTAAACAAGTCATGTCAAGTCATTATGGGTAACCCTCCTATTGGTTAAGGGTTAAAGTCCCTATAGTTCTGGGGCATTAGGGTTATTAGAATCTCCTAGAGAGGTCGGACCTAGTAGGGTTTATTCAAGTTGGGAATTAGTATAAATAGAGAGTTGGCCTCTCTATTTATCACACATCTCATACACACTCAATTGTAGCGCATAGTTGAGGAAATAAAAAGACACTGGGGCTAGATAGAAAGAAGGTTACTGTTGTCGGGAGATCACCTTAGTTTTTTGGGTTCTACTTTTGGTGCTGATTCTATCTCTGAGGAAGTTTCAGGGTTTTCAACATTTATGGTTTCCCCGAGGATAAACATTGTGTTCATTGTCTCTTGTGTTTGATTGTTGTGCTTGTTATTCTCTCAGTTAAAGATCCTAATGTATTGCTAGCTTAATGATAAAAATATAACATAGAGCCTATCCTCCCTCAATGAAAAGATCATGATCTCCTAACATAGATAAGAGTTTAGAAAAATTCAGTTTTGTAAGATATTGTGTGAAGATGTATGCAACTTGATCATCATTAGGGAAAAAGAGAACTTTGAGAATGTGATTGTGAAAAAGCTTTCTGATGAAGTTCATATGTAGCTCAATGTTTTTTATACCCTGATTTTGAAATCGGTCTTTGGTAAGGTTGATGGTGCTCTAACTATCACACCAAAGTGTAGTTGGATGTTTCTTCTCAAATCCAAAATCTAAAAGGATTTTCCAAAGCCATAATGTTTCCTGACTTGCATAAATTGTGGCTCAATACTCTACTTTTGCTGAAGAAAGAGCAATAGCTTGTTGTTTCTTATAATACCAAGTGACAAGTTTGAAACCAAGACTGAAAACATAACATGTAGTAGACTTTTGATCATTAGAGTCATCGACCCAATCTAAATTAGTGAAACCAACTAGCAAAGGAGTCCCGCCAAACTATAATGAATCCCAAATTGAATTGTATCTCTAATATAATGAAGTCTCATTTTTCCTACTTTCTAATGGATTTCATGCGGCGTTTGCATATACAAGGAAACATGACCAACAACAAAGGAAATATTAGGATGGGTATGATTCAAGTATAAGAGGATACAAAATAGTTGATGATACAAGGAGGCATCTACTTCGGGTGAAGTGAAAGTGGAAAAATGTTTGACTCCATACTGGAAGGGAGATGGGGCTGGTTTACAAACTTCAATGTGAAAGCAGAAAAGAAGGTCACAAGCATACCTAGACTTAGAAAGAAAGATTCATTCTTTAGTTTGCAATAATTAGAGGCCAATAATAGTGCAAATGTCCTAAGTCAATCATTTCAAATTTCTTCTTAAGGATGTGTTTCACATGGGTTAAAAGGTTATGGTCACTACCAATAAGAATAAAGTCATCAACATAAAGACCAAGGATGATGATATGGTTTGCTACTTTCTTGGTATAGATATTGGGGTTAGAATGACATCTACAAAAACCAGTGTTAGGGATAAAGATATCAATTTTGGCATATAGGATTGAGGATCTTGCTTAAGGACATATAGAGATTACTTAAGGTGATAGAAAAAGATAGAGTCATTCTAAACGTAGCCAGAAGGTTGTTCCATGTAAATATTCCTTAAAATCCTCATGCAAGAAGAAAGAATTAACATCCATTTGATGGACCTCCAATTAATGTGAGGCTAAAAGGGAAAGAACAAGGAAGATGGAGTTCAGTTTGGTGACAATGGAAAAGGTTTCATTATATTCAATTCTTTCAACTTGGGAAAACCATTTGGCAACTAACGTTTCCTTAATTCTTTCAACACTTACATCGAATGCATACTTATTTCGATATACCCATTTACATATAACAATTTTTTCTTTGGAAGATGCATAATATCCCAAGTATTGTTCACCATGGGGGAATGGTATTCTTCATCCATAGATGCATCCAAATATAAATGGCCTAAAGCTTCTGCAAATGTTTCTAGATCATGATTCTATGAAACTTGAGCCAAAAGAGAAGAGAATTAATGGAACTAAGAACATGTTCAATGTTGATCTCTGGGATCACCATTTTCTTTGCATGTTGTATGGAACCATACAGGAAGTTGTTGTGTTGGATGAACTAGCGGAAAATGAGCATGTGGAGGTGTATTTTCATCCTCATTATCATCATCAAAAGAAGTTGAAGTGCGAACACTATCAAGGAAGTTGGGAGTAGAATATGGCACAAGTGTTGAAGATGCCTCGCAGGACACAAATGGCATAGACATCAAATTAAGCTCATAGGTCAAGATATTTCCATCAAATTTAGCATCTCTTTTGATAATTATATCATTGGATTGCAGTTCAAGAAGTTTAGAACCATTTACATCTTCAAAATATCCAAAAAATATTCACTTTTCACTCTTAGGATGTAATTCTTTCCATTTTTCATTAGGAATGTGATCCCATATTTCACTACCAAACACATGGAAGTGGTTGACATCTTCTTTAATGTAATCCATGCTTTTTTTGGTGTTATATATTCTAGCTCCTTGGTGGGAGTGTGATTAACTATGTAATTGGCATAATTAATTTCTTTGACCCAAAATTGAAGAATTAATCCCTTACATTTGAGCATACAATTAGCCATTTATTCTAATGTGCGATTATTTCTCTCAACAACACCATTTTTTTGTGGATTATATGAAACAATTTGTTGCATCTGAATTCCTTATGCAATGTGTAAGCATTAAATTTGTTTTTTACATATTTTCCTCCATTTTCTAATCTTAACTTATGTATTTGATGTCCAAATTGTTTCTCTACAAGGACCTTATAGGTCAAAAACTTGTAAAAAAAAACACTCTTAAGTTTTAAGAACTAAACCCAAGTGCATCTAAAGAAGCCATTAAACAAAGTTAAGAAATTATTTAATCTAGAAAAAGAATCAAAATAAAGTAGACCATACAAATCACTATGAACAAGCTACAACAGGTCTGAGGGGTGCCAAGAGGCATGTTTTCAAAATTGTCCCAATTATGTTTATAAAAAACACACTAGATACAAACAACATCTCTACAAGAGACGGTAGGAAGAATAGTCACTATTTTTTAATTGCATAGTTGCTTTAGAGAGTGATAGTTTAAATGACCAAAGCACATGCTAAAGTTTGCTCAAGTTATAGCTATGAGCAATAAAAACTAAGGAAAATGTGATAACCCAAAGTTGTTAAATCTGTACATCTTGGTAATCTCATCAACAGTTCTAGTAGGTATGAAATTCTTAGGATCATTGAAATCATTGATTACAACTTGGTGAGGTGTAAATATTATAGTCTTAGCTTCACCCGAATGACTGATTTTATAGACTAAAAACATATTGCAAGAAATTTTTGGAACACATAATACATGATTGAATTTACCATCATCTAGTTGAACTATTCCATATCCTATATTATTAAGAGATCTATCATCACAAACAAATATTAGTTTGGTGTTACTTTCATCTAGAGCAAAAAATAAGGCTCTATCATTTCCCATGTGATAAGATTATGTAGAATTAATGATCCATTCATGAGAATAAGAGGAAGAATATGCATTGAAGGAAAAACCAAAAGCACAAAGTGCATGTGTTATGGAGAGAAATTCCTATGGCTTGGGGTACCACAACAGATAGCTTGACTCCAGAAATCAATCCTTTCCAATATGCAATAGAAATTAAATATCTCACATTAAAGGATCAGACCTCGTACCTTATTCGAAACGGTTGAAGTAGATCCTCGTTGAGCTTTCCAACTTCAGCTTGAATTGATAAATTACTTCCTCAACAACAAGTAAACAAGA
>LPNX010475571.1:0-27824 GCA_001517045.1 Pseudotsuga menziesii
CTCCAACTCAACCAATGCACATTTTGGATGTTCCTTGTGTTGCCTATGAAGCTTGGAACAACTATATGCTGTAACTAGTACTTTCTTTGGGTCAGTTTGGCAGGCGTTTCATCATCCCACCCAAATTAATTTGTATTTGGGAGGGTTGCATGTTTATGCTTGGATGTTTGATATTGCTTTTATGCTTGGAGAAAGTAGTTCAAGGAGTTGAGTCAGGTGTAACCAAGACCAGGTTGGATAATATTTAACTTAAACCACTTAAAACACAAATGTGACCACAATTTTTTTTTTTATTTATGTGTTTTAATATGTATACATGTTTTTCTGAAGCGTAAGGTGTTTATACATGTGTTTCTAATAGGAAACAATCATTTGTAAGAAAAAAATTAGTTTTTAGAAGGGTTTATCATTCTTTTGTGTGTGCAAGAGGGGTGCAAGGAGTTTTAAGCATTAATCATTCTAAACATGATATATGTATGAGGTCAGAAGAGAAGATGATGGCTACAATGCATTATAAAATGGACTAGAAACTTGATGAGTGTACTAGGATAGAGTGCACCAAAACTAGATTAGAAAAGGAAAATCAAACAAAAACAAAGTATTAGAAACTCTCTTCCCAATATATGCATATCGATGCTCTGGTGTATATAAGAAAGGACTCAGAATCAACTATACCACATATCCATTATATATAGAAATAATGAATCATGTCTTTGAAAAAGATACATAGTGGATTGAATGTCAAAAATAGATCATAGCCACAAACATATACACTATGGATCTATTTCGTAGTATATGATATGATAACAAATAGAACTTGAAGTGGGTGTAAAATGATTCTCCACGTAGTACAAATGTTATATGACATATGGTATAGTCTTGCAAAACTCAAGTAATTGAAATGGTGAAAGAGTTACTAGAGACCAAGGTCTTCAACCAAAACATTTGATATGTATGTGTTTTTAACATGTGAATAAATAAGTTGAAAAAAACATGGTGAACACCGATTTATTACCACTCGTTGATCTATATTCTTAACAAATGCAAGAAAACACATTGATTAAATTATTATGTGAATCAAGGTGCTAGTACATTATAGCAAGTTTAATTAAGGGACTTGTCACCATACACTTGTACAATTTATCAATTAGGGGACATTGATGATTTTGCACTTTCAATAGAGAGGGATATTTACATTGATGAATACATTGCCTAATGTAGTAAAAGGTATCTAAATATATTTCCCATAAAAAAATAGTTGACATTGTTGGGAAGATATTTGTTGGAAGGGAGGCATTATCCCCCATCAACCAACATTAAGAAGTATCATGGACTTATTTGATTTATAAATGAATTGGAAAATTATGTATAGGGATATACAAACAAGTATTATTCTCTCATGCACTAGGTGTGAATAACACAGAAATTAGGCCCTTTGAGCAACAATTGATTATGAAATTCATTGACAAAGGAGAGGACCTCCACAAATGATGAAAATGTAATCATTTTCTAAATGTTGCATATCGCACTTGCGATATATCGCATATGCATTTTGTAAATTTACATATCGCATATGCGATATATCGCATATGCATTTTGTAATGTTACATATCACATATGCGATATATCGCATATGCGATATTTAAAATTACAAAACGTGAATGCGATATATCGAATATGCGATATAGATTTCCACGAACCTTAGCCTTGTGTTTGGGCTCGGGTTATTCCGAACGTGCCATCAATAACGCATATGCGTTCTTGATTTACACTTCGGAAGTACGTTTCTGATTTCCTAAGTGGCACCAAAAAGTGGAACCAACTTCGTGCGAGCTCCCTACATGCCAAAATTCCCAATGCATAGATGAGCTTCGAGGTCTTCGATTTAATAAATGAGTAAAATATCAAATGTTCATCACCACATTTTGCCAAAAGTGTTACCCGTTTTCATGGATTCATTCTTAATATTTTGTTTAGATCTACCTAAAATAAAATTGTTATATTGATAAAAAAAAATATCAAATTTTCTTTTTGAATCTATATACAAATATCACAAAATAATTAAAATTGATTTGTGCCATACATACATATATGCATGCATACATAGTAGGATAATTCAACTGTATTGACATTTTGTATTCAAAAATTCTGAACAACTTAAAATTCGTCGAATATTCAGCGTTGGTGTAATACAAATATGAATCTTACTAAATGACCATTGAAAGTTTATTTTTTTTAAACAAATTTTAATTATTTAAAAATTACAAAATAATTGCCATTCAATTTCATACTTCATAATTTAGTTCATAATGGTAAATATTTCTTACTTTTTTATTAAAATAATTATTAATAATTAACAGTCTTCCCTCCCACAATGTTGGCATTATATTTTTTGTTTTTTAAATAGTAATTTTGGTTATACAATTTATAATATATTGGTTTATATTCTATTAAAATATCATATATATATATATATATATATATATATATATGATGTGAAGTTTATCATTAGTATGTATATATGTATAGTAGTATAAATTTAATTTAAATATGGATACAAATAAGATTTGATATTGAAAATATATGTAACGAAAAATTCTAATACAATTAAATTAATATAGTAGACTATATATTAGAATTTTTAGTTACATATATTTTCAATATCAAATCTTATTTGTATCCATATTTAAATTAAATTTATACTACTATACATATATACATACTAATGATAAACTTCACATCCCATCAACAAAAATGTAAATACATTTTTAAGAAAAATGTAAATATAAAGAACTCCTCTCACCGTGTGAAAAACATAATGTAAATAATTTTCTTAACAAAAATATGATGATTAAACAATAAAAGTGTACATAAATTTTTAACAAAACCTAAGCAGTGTAAATAATTTTTGTAAATGTTAGATATGATGATTGATGAGGTCCACTTACTAACAACACAATGTGTAAATAACTTATTATGACAATATCTTACCTAATTACAATGAGGGGAATTGCTACAAAAGAACTTGAACTCTAAAATCCTTTGATACCAAAGAACATGAAGTTTAAAATCCTCACAAAAATTACTAATCATCAAATTACTAATCATCAAAATCACGAATGCATATAAATTTAAAACTATATTTACCCCACATCCACGCATCTTCTTAAAAAAAAAAGGTATTTGTGATTTCTCAATTTATATAAACATTAAAAAAAAGTTGCGTGAATACAAATATGTGCAAAATGTGCTTTAAATATTATATGTTGAGTATTTAAAAATAATTAAAAATATATAAAGTGCAACATAAATTTAAAAATATATATGCTTTACTGAGTAGAACATATTTATATACATTTTTCCGAATATTATACATTTAATATTAATTTATTTTATATGAACAGAACACATTTGTTTAATTTTCCTCAAATTCGTAACGAAAAACATTTCATTAAATGCAAATTTGACATATTAAATGACATTAGTATTTTTCTTTTTAAATATCATTGCAAAGATAGCACAATTCCCTACAATTTGTTCTTTTATTCCATGCCGAAATTCTCAAGGCATAGATAGGCTTCGATATAATAAATGAGTAAAATATCAAATTTTCATCAACATATTTTGTCAAAAGTGTTAACCATTTTCATGCATTTGTTCTTAACCTTATATTTAGATCTAGATAAAATGAAATGGCTATATTGATAAAAAAAAATATCAAATTCTCCTTTTCAATCTATATAAAACATCAAAATATAATTAAAATTGATTTGTGCCATACATACATATATGCATGCATACATAGTAAGATAATTTGACCGTATTGACATTTGATGTACAAAAATTCCGAACAACTCAAAATTCAACGAATATTCGATGTTGATGTAATACAGATACATTCTTAGTAGATGACCATTGAAAGTTTATTCTTAAAAAAACAAATTTTAATTATTTAAACATTACAAAATAAATGCCATTCAATTTCATACTTCATAATTTCATAATGGTAAATATTTCTTATTTGTTATTAAAATAAATATTAATAAGTAAAAGTCTTCTCTTCTCTCCATACTAGTGGAATTATATTTTTGATTTTTTAAATAATAATTTTAGTTATAACATTTAAAATATATTGGTGTATATTCAATTAAATATGTTATATATTAGAAATCTAGTACATTAATTTAATCGTGTTAGATTTTTTTGTTAAATATATTTTTAATATCAAATCATATTTATATCCATATTTATAGTTAAATTATACTACTGTACATACACATACAAATGATAAGCTTCACATCCCATCAACAAAAATTAAATACCTTTTCAACATTTCACATCCTATCAACAAAAATATAAATACTTTTTAAACATTTCACATCTCATTAACAAAAATGTAAATATCTTTTTAACGTTTTACATCAAAAATGTAAATATCCTTTTAACATTTCACATCCCATCAACAAAAATGTAAATTTATTTTTAACATTTCACATCTCATCAACACAAAAGTAAATACTTTTAAAAAAAAATTGTAAATAAAATATATTGCTCTCTACCTGAAAAGAAAATTGTAAATAACTTTCTTAACAAAAATATGATATGATGAGGTCCACCTACAAACAACAAAAGTGTAAATAACTTTTGAACAAAACATGATGGTAGATATGACGATTGATGACGTCCACTTAATAACAGAAATAACTTTTTATAAAAACATGAACCTGGACTCTGAAATCCTTTGATACAAAAGAACCTGAAACAAAATTGACTAATCATCAAACTCAAAATTTTGACAGAATTTTTTTATGATAATTCGATCGACTCAGAATTTAACAAAACTCCTAAATCTACTATTCCGCATTCTAACTCATGACTGTTAAAACTCCTAAATCTACTATTCCGCCTTATAACTCATGACTGCTATCAAATTTTATTGTAGAAGAAATAAAACCTCCTTTATCCTCCTTGCATCTCGTCTTCGTGATCGCTGCGATCAGCGAAAATCTCCAATGTGAATCTCTCGGGCAGAATATTGAAAACATCGTTCTGCTTTTTTTTTTTCATCAATGATCTTGAATCGCTCGTAATTCCTAGACGAAGGGTTCGTCTCGGGAAAAATCTTCTCCGGCTCCTGGGATTGCTGGAGCTCCCGACGATTCGATTCTGGCGCAGAAGAGATGACACCGTAACAATAACAATACCACCTCCTGTGTTAATCAATACCACGCCTCCGGTCATTCAAACGAAATTCAAATTAAATCGCCTATTTTCGGGCCAAACATTGGTCTCAAAGCAGTACAGTATTACTCAAATTAATGTACTGTAACGTTTTCATGAATACCCAAGCAAGAATACCTCGCATTCCCTTCTTCTCAGCACACCCCATATATATATATATATATATATATATATATATATATATACCAAATAAACTTTAACGCGGATATATATATATATATAGATATATACCTTAGCACCAAATAAACTTTAACGCGGATGGTATGAATGGGTTGACTGGTATTCTCCGATTCTCCCTTCTGCGAAGATTTTATTTAGGGCGATGTGTTTATAATTCTTTATTTTAGACCATGTGTTTATAATGCGCCGAACCGCTCTTGTTTACATGTGGAAGCTGGTTGGTACCCACTCAATAGATAACTTTTCCCCAGGTTGCGATTTTCAGTCTTCAGGTCCCACGATAATGCCATGGCGGCTGAAATGATAAGAATGAACCTTCTGTATATAATTTAATTTTTGCGGTCAGAACGACTTTAAGTTTCTGGCGGGGAGTTAATGATAAGAATGAACCTTCTCTATATAATTTAATTTTTGTGGTCAGAACGACTTTAAGTTTCTGGCGGGGAGTTTCTGTCCAGAGTCATGGTGGTCTCTCCGCCATATTATTCTCGACCAGTAAGATTTAGGTCAACCTATAAAATTTGAGGTTTGATCAAAAGACCAATGGAGAAAGGACCCAAGGATATTGGCTTTCTGCATTGTACAAAAAAGTAGCGAAGAAATCTGATATCGGAAGCGATTCAAGAAGAAATTGCGGAGAAAATGTTGTGAGAATGGACTAATGATTTTGATTGATTGGGACTATGCTTGGGAAATGATGGATTTTCACCACGATAATAGATGAGAATTTATGGTTAATGGTTAATAAACGATGGATTTTCACTAAGATTAACCAAGAAAATAAAATAATGATAATAGATGAGAGTTTATCGTATGCAAGAGATTTAGGTATGAAAAATGGTTAATAAATGTAGTAGGTAAGATGAAGAATTTCGATGAATAAAAGAAAGTTTTTTTTGATTCATATTCATTTATGCTTAACGTAATGGTCGGAAAATATTTTATTTTATTTTTGAAGGTGTGGTTTTTTTTGTAATTGCATATAAGTAATAATGTTGAAAAGAAAAGTACAAGGATTTTTGTGGGGGAGATTTTTCATTGGTTTAGATATATTGTGATTAAGATAAGATTCATAATAAGAGGAAATTGGTCAAAATAAGGTATTAGGTGTTTACTTAGTGAAACTATATGTAGCGCTTTTGTTCATATGATATTAAAGAATACTCAGAATTTCACTAGATATTGATAATTACTTATAAAAATCATTTTATTGATCCCCCTCCTAATACATGTTTTCAATTATTTTTACTAGAAACCTCTTTTTGTACCCCCAATACCTATAAACCTCCCATATCCAATTCCACTTCCCCCAATACCTACAATATATTAACCTTCTTTTTACAATTAAAAACCCCAATTTATGAATGAACATGATAAGTTATTGCTCAACAAGGTGAATGCTCCGTGAAATATAAGGAGATCAATTTGGTCATCATGGTTTAGTGTAGCTTAACCTAAATTGTATAAGAAGCGATGGTTAAAGTAAATGCTATGTAGTTTTAAAATATCCATAAAAGTAAACACAATTTAAAATAAATTAGATATAAGGGTTATTATTATAATTATTATAATTATTGGTGATTATTAGCAATAGAAGGGTGACTATAAAAAATAATCAACCGTGCATATATTTAACAATAGATTAAACAGAGAAGTGGTTAATGTTAGATTTTTAACATTAAGCTAGCATAACATTAGGATCTTTAACTGAGAGAACAACAAGCACAACAATCAAAGACAAGACACAATGAACACAGTATTTTTCCTCGGGGAAACCATAAATGGAGAAAACCCTGCAACTTCCTCAGAGATAGAATCAATACCAAAGTGAAACCCAAAAATAGTAAGATGATCTCCCAACAGTAGTAACCTCTTTCTTCCTTGCCCCAGTGTCTTTCTCTTCCTCGGCTATGCGCTACAACTGAGTTTGAGTGAGTGTGTGATAAATAGAGAGGCTAGATCTCTATTTATACTAATTCCCGACTTGACTAAACCCAACTAGGGTCGAATTCACTAGGTGAGTCTAATAACCCTAGTGCTCCAGAACTGCGGGGACTTTAACCCTTAGACAATAGGAGAGTTAACCACCTTGACTTGACATTACTTGTTTACATTATAGAAACTTTTCGATAGGAACATCGGGGCATGACATGACTCAAGTACATTACAAATACATCCTGGAATAAACATCGGGTTACAATACATAAGAAATACAATTGAATACATTCCAAAGTTACAATTACATAAACACTATGTCTTAACTAGGAAGGTATTCTCTCGACACAATTTATCAGCACAAGTCTTCTTCTTTGTATCATCTGGATCATCGTCGACTCTTCGTCATCTTCACCTTCAAGTCATATCTATCTTCAAGTCACCTTCATCTTCAATTCATCTTCACCTGGATCTGGATCATCACTCGATTTGGATCATCATCACTGGATCTGGATCATCCCTCGATCTGGATCATCTCTGCTGGATCATCAACACTGAATCTTCACGGGTGCTATCTCATGATTCTTCTTGTCACAGGAAGTTCTACAGAGCCAGCCCTTTTTCATGCTAGTTGTAGGCCTACCCTACATGTAGGTCTTCTTCAGTGCTTATATCTAACCCTAAGTCAGAATGGCCCTCCCAACACTTATATCTGTTCATGTAGGAACAAATCCTATAATCATATCAGAAAGGCACGCCCAACACTCACATTTGACCATGTGGGAACCAATCCCACAACCCTGTCAGAAAGGCCTAGCACTCACATTTGACACATGTGAGGAACCAATCCAACATACATGTTCAAAAAGGCTCAGCACTTATATTTGACATATGCGAGGAACCAATCCAACATGCATGTTCAAAAGGGCTCTGCACTTACATCCGACACATGCGAGGAACCAATCCAACATGCATGTTCGAAAGGGATCTACACTTACATCTGACACATGCGAGGAACCAATCCAACATGCATGTTCAAAAGGGCTCTGCACTTACATCCGACACATGCGGGGAACCAATCCAACATGCATGTTCGAAAGGGATTGCAGTCACATTTGATCAAGTAGGAACCAATCCTACAGTCATATAAGAATGGTCCCAAGTCCTAGACTAAGCTACCTGGTAATTGACCAGGTGATTCCATTCCCAGAATGGCATTCATTGCTTACTTATGATGATGTAGGAACCAATCCTACAGTCACATCAAAATGGCTCAGCACTCACATCTGACATGGAAGGAACCAATCCTCTCACCATGACAGAATCGCTCAGCCGTTACATTTGACCATGGAAGGAACCAATCCTCTCATGTTAGAATGGCTTTGGGTCTCATCATTTCCCTTTGGGGAAAACCTCGATCTGGAGAACACCGACCTTCTCCTTGAAGTATGTGAACTTCACCCTAGCCAACGCCTTCGTCAACATATCAGCTATATGTTCCTTTGTCACAACATATTAGAGCTTCACTACTCCCCTATGCACCATATCCCTGATATAGTGATACATGATCTCGATATGCTTTGAATTTTCATGGAACACTGGATTCTATGACAACTTCACGCAACTCTACTTGTCACAATGTATACAAGTAGCATCCATCTGGAGATCAAATAAATAAGACAGTAGATTCCGAAGCCATACTGCCTCACAACTAGCTAAACAAGCTGCGACATACTCTGCTTTAGTTGTACTCAGTGCGACACATGATTGCTTCTTTCTAAACCAAGAGATCACACCTCGTCCCATACTGAAAAAACACCCTGAAGTGCTCTTCCTATCGATGGCACTACCTGCCCAATCTGAATCAACATAACCCTCCAGGTTAATATTTTGATTCGCCTTGTACTTGAGCCCTTAATCAATTGTACCCCTCAGGTACCTCAAAATATGCTTTGCAGTAATCAAGTGAACATGTCTCGGATCTGTAAAGAACTGGCTCAAGGTGTTCACAGCATAGCAAATGTCTGTTCTCATGTTCGTCACGTACATCATGGATCCAATCATCTAATGATACATCGTAGCATCGACCGTCTCTGATGAAGCATCACTCAATAGCTTCAAGTTCGATACCATAGGTGTGGTCATGGCCTTGTAGTCCATCATCTCGAATCTCTTCAGGATCTCTACTGCATGCTTCCCTTGTCCGAGGGAGATTCCATCCGCATTATGCCACACCTCCATACCTAGGAAATAATGCATCATACCCAAGTCCTTCATTTTGAACTCGACATCAAGCTTTCTCTTCATATCAACAATCAACCCATCCATACCTATTACAAACAGATCATCTACATATAGTAGGAGCATCATTGGGCTGCCATCTTCAACCTTGTAGTAAAGGTTGGAAACTGCTTTACTCTTGGTAAAGCCCAAACTAGATAGAAAGCTGTCAATTCTACTGTACCATGTCCTAGGTGCCTATTTCAAACCATACAAGGATTTCTTCAATTTGCACACATGAGACTCCCTGTCATGTGTCTCAAAACCGAGCGGTTTTTCTACACACACTTCCTCTTCCACTACACCATCCAAGAAAGCAATCTTGACATCCATTTGTTGTATCTTCCATTTCATTACTGCAGCCAAAGCAAGTATCGATCTAATGGAAGTGTGTCTGCTTACAGGTGCAAAGGTTTCTTCATAATCTATTCCTTCCTTCGGTGAGAAGCCACGAGCCACAAATCTTACCTTATATTTCTCTATGCTACCATCTACAGCATGCTTTATCTTGTAGATCCATTTGGAAGTTACAACTGACTTCCCTTCTGGTCTTGGGACAACATCCCAAACATCATTCTTCATGATCGATTGATATTCTTCGATCATAGCATCCTTCAATTCTTTCGATTTTGTCACTTCTTCATATTTGGAAGGTTCTTTATTGATAACATCACATAGTAAGGCTAGATATCCGGAGTAGGATCTGGTTCTCTTTCTTTCTCTGTGATTCTCTTCTAGAGCCCCATATCTTTCCACACCTTGGATAATTTCTCACACCCAAGCGGGTTTCCTCTTGTGAGGATTATTCTCCTAGGGTGGATCTATAGGTCTTTGTTGTTCTTCAAATTCTAGATCTTCTTCTTGAGTTTGTTATTTCATGGTTGTATCATGAATTCTGGGTGCTCCTTCTTCGTCGAGTTATTCAGCAGGTCTCTTTCTAGATTTATTGTAAGCTGTGTCTTCATCAAATGTTACATCCCCGTTGATGTCAATCTTCTTGAATCCTGGGAAGTATATTTTGTAATCCTTCAAGCTTTCAGAGTATCCCACAATATACCCTTCTTTCATGAAGGATCTAATTTTGTTCTCTTCTCTTTTTGAATGTGTATGTACACTGGACAACCAGATATTCTGAGATTGTTGACTTTTGGTTTCTTACTGGAAAAGAATTCTTCAGGTGTCTTGTTCTCGAGTACTCTATGTGGGGTACAGTTCTAAACATACACTATTGTTCTGGCATCTTCTGCCCATAGACGCATGGGAAGATCTTGATCATGAAGCATTGCTCTTGTAGCTTTCATGATAGTTCTATTCTTCCTTTATGCAACCCATTCTGTTCTGGATTAGATGGAGTGGATAACTCCATCTTAATCCCTGATTATTTGCATAAGTCTTTGAATTCATTTGATGTGAATTCTCTGCCATTATCTGATTGAAAGGTGTTGATCTTCTTTTCTGTGTGGTTCTCAATCAAGACTTCGAATTCCTTGAACTTGCTGAAAAATTCATCTTTGTTTTTCATTAAGTAAATCCATGTCTTCCTAGAAAAGTCATCAATAAAAGAAACATAGTACACATACCCGCTAGAGAACTTGATGACATTGGTCCACATACATCGGAGTGGATGATTTCCAATATTCCTTTTGCTTTGATTTTGCTACTTGGAAATGTATTCTTTGTATTCTTTCCTTTCGCACATCCTTTGCAGACCCCTTCATGTTTTGCTTGAATTTCTAGAAGACCTTCAATACCTTTGCTTGCAAGTGGTAGTGCTCTGTAGTGCACATGTGCAAGAATTCTGTGCCAAAGTTTGTTTGGCTCTATTATGTCATGAACTAAACCGTGTTCTGGATGGCCCTTCAATTTGTATAAACCTCCTTCTTGCTCTCCAATAACTATTGCATTGTTAATAGTCTTTCCTTCTGACCACATGAGAACTTGGCCATCTACAAATTCAACCCTCATGCCTTTTGCATGTAATGGTGATATGGATAGAAGATTCTTCTTCAGTCCTGGTACAAACAAGACATCCTTCATTTTCATAGACTTTCTAAAGTCTAGCTTATAGGAGGATTCACCACTAACTTTTATGGGATATTGGTAGTCACCCCCAAGTTTCACCTTATGGGGTGAATTATGTTTAGATAGTTTCTTAAAGGATTCCTTGAAACCTGTCATGTGTTTGGAAGCCCCACTTTCAATAAGCCAATATTTGCTTCCATAAGTGACAGTTTCCATGAGAGCGAAGATTAGAACATATTCATCTTCACTTGAAGAGTCTTCACTTTCTTGTTTTTCTCTCTTCCTAGGAGGATCATCATCCTCCGCAGTGTGAGCATGATGCCTTCTTTTGGAGTTCCTCTTCTTCTTGGATCCATTCTTATTCATAGGACAGTTTCTAGCATAGTGTCCTATTTCATCGCATGTATAACATCTGAGTTTAGATGAACCTTTTTGATGAGAATGCTTACCTTTGTGATGATGCTTTTCCCTTCTTCCTTTCTTGGAGTGTACTGTGAGAGCTTGATCTTCACTTTCCATCTTTTCTTCTCGAGCTGCTATCCAAGCTTCTTCTTGAGAACATTCTTCCCACAGTCTACTGAAATTGACTAACTTCTTCCTAGCACATATTCCTTGGATGAAATGATCCCATGACCTAGGGAGGCCATTCAAAGTTGTCATCACAATTTCTGCATTCTCCACGTCTTCATCTACTCCTTCAACTTGTTCTTTGATCTGGGAGACCCTTGTGAAGTATGACTGGATGGTCTCATCATTCTGAATCTTTACATTCTTCAACTGGTTCCTTAGAGTCATCTTCCTATTGATGTTCTTTCCTTCAAATAGTTTGGTTAGGGCATCAAACATGGCTTTAGGTGTCTTGAGGGAGGGCACGTGTGGTATGAGGTGATCCTTGATAGAATGAACAATAATCTCCTTTTCCATAACCAACTTCTTCTTATGTAAGGCCTTGGCCTCATCTCCCTCTGGAATTGGAACCTCCTCATCGATGTAGGAGTCCAACTCATTTTCTTCTAGGACCAAGGAGATCCTATACTTCCAGGCTCGAAAGTTATCAGCTCCCTCAAGATTTTCAACAAGCTTGGTATGATGAGACATATTAACTGAGAACCTCAAATGGAAATACAAAAGATTTAGATCTTACGAGGTCAAGATGTCGGATATGGATTTGGAGCTGAAATCTTCCAGTGCTGGTTCAGGATAAGATTAGGGTTTTTCTTTTCCAGAGTTTTGTCCAATCAAATGCTTTGAATTTGATCCCTAACTTCGATTTTTGGGAGGAGATCAATCTAGGCCTGGGTTCACAGAAAAATTCCACTTCTGTGAAAAGCCCTAATTTTTGGTAGTAGTGTTGGGTCCAAAATTGAAAAACCTCAGAATTGGATTCTACTTTGACAGAAAGATGCGCCCTAGGGAGGAGAGTTCTTCCACCCTACTTTTGCTAAAAATCTATGGAGAGAGATCCATAAAATAGGAATCCCTAGTTCCCGCAGCTGCACAGTGTCTTCTTCTCAGGTTAGCTCTGATACCATGTTAGATTTTTAACATTAAGCTAGCATAACATTAGGATCTTTAAGTGAGAGAACAACAAGCAAAACAATCAAACACAAGAGACAATGAACACAGTGTGTTAGCACCTCTATTTTGAACAGTTGTGAAAGAAACATGGTGGAGAAAAAATAAAAGGTTACATGAAATTTGGCTAAGATTAATAATGTGAATCTATCATAAAATGATGCATAAAGGCTAAATTGGCTCATAATCTGATGATGTGGAATAAAAGAGGTGAAAATCTATGGTTTGGTACATATCCGCTCTATGAAGATGCGATGGAGATAAGGAGAAACAGATGTGGTTAATGAAACACGAAGATCGATGGTTTTGGAACCAAGCGGATGAAATCTACAGTTTGTAAAGACTTCGCTTTATAAAGATGCACGTTTTTAAAAATAAAACGGCCCAGCGGAATGTGTACATGCAGTTTTAATCCAACTGCTTAAACAAAAAGCGAAGATTCATCAACGATTGTTAGTGGCTCCGGAGGATGAAGTTGGACAATGATTGAAACGAAAAGGTGGTGGCGGAATAAAAACCATGATACATGTGGCAGTTTATAATGCATTCCACAGAGGAAAGTGGTTAAAGAAAAACAACTTAGTGGAGCCTCCGAAATAGACTATTATATAAAGGTGAGGTTGACTTGTTTTTTAAAATCATTTTTATTTTCCATGCGGTGGATGAGTGAAGGAGATACCTCACCATCCTTTCATAGTCAACCTTACGTATATACAGTTACAGTCATAGGTAAGCTTTGAATACTTAAGCTCTGTTTAGAGAATTATTGCCATGATCTATTATGGAGAAAGAGCAGCGGTTAGAAGTTCTTAACCGAGTTTTGGATGAAAGAGAGGAATTCATGGTTGATAGAGACAAAAATGTATATGACCCAGTTCTGTTAGTTAGAAATGTATCAGTTTCTAAAGATAGATTGTGGTAGTATAGTTTACAAGGAAATGACGTTTTGAATGTCTGCAAGTCCTTTCTGTATTACTTTGCCATTGAGCAGACTTTACCGTTCCCTAAATTTGTTGAATGGTGTGAAAGTAGTTACTCACCTTCTGAGAGAGTCATCATAAGTCATTCCACATCCAAGATATTATGTAAGATTGATGCAAAGACCATTTGTGTAATTCTTAATTTGCCTGATAGTTTCCCTGACAGTGGTGAATCTGTGAATGAGTCTATATTAGTCGAAGTATACAAAGGTTGTAAAACTGAGATTAGATGTGAGTTTCTATCCAGTATTCTTAATGAAGGTCAGTCATTAGAGGGTCTTTTCCTGCTATATAGTATTCACATTTTCAAAGAAAAAGTGCAATTGGTTGTGTCTTTGGTCTGCCAAATTTTAGGTCTAGATGACGACATTCATGTCAACGAAGTCATCTTGGGTTTTTTTTATTGAAAATGAGTTCAGTCAGTCCTGAGTCCGAGTCCCATTCAGTCCATTACTTCAGTTTGGATGAGTATTTAGCAGAAGTCATTCATATCCAGTTAGTTGAGTTCCCAAAAGTCATATTTTTCAAATACCAACCATACTTGTTGAACATGTTGTTAGTTCAAATGTAACGGAATTACAATTCTTGTCTACTATTTTCTCTTTGGATCTTCTGAAGAAAATCAATATGTTCGAGTTCGTGAATTCCATTATGTCAGAGATGTACAAGCTGTTGTTTGACGAGGTATTACCCAGAGTACTTGAAGAAATGAAGGTTATGATGAAATCGTCCCTGGAAGGAAGGATTGGGGATTGGTTTTTATATAAACACTTTACTGTTTTAAGAGTTTATGGTTTCATCGGAGAGCCATACAAGCTCCCTGTTTTTCTTACCCCTAGAATCTTTTCACTTGAATTCATGAGACAAAGACTATATGCAGAGGAGGAGCATTTCAAAGCATTCAAGAAGTCCTCTAATATCAAATTTCCCCTTAAAGTTGGTCCATTTATCTTTAAAAACAAAAGTTCCTTGATGATTGTGGAACAATTATTGGAGAATATGGATTTCTAGAAAGAATAAAAGGTCAATTATGATCCATATCATATAATTTCTCAAAGGAAACAAGCAAATAAGAACAAACCATTCGATCATCAAGTTGTTGAAGGATTGAAGGAAATAGCCAATTTGTCTTGTTTTGTAGGAAGTCCAGGAAGTAATGAAGGTAAGAGCAGTGGATTGATTACAACAGTTCAAGTGCCAGAAAATCCTAGTGTTTTGATTAAAATAAGTCTTTCTGAGATTGGAAATATAGAGATAGATGAAAACAGTTCGTGTAAAAAGACTAAAACATTTTCTCACGATGATCAAGTTTCAAGTGAAATAGTTTCAGAGGAATTGAATAAAATAGTTTTGATCCCTAAGAAGTCAATGCAAATGAACCAATTTTCTTTCGGAGGTGAAAATAGTACAGAGTCCAGTTCAGTTTTTAAATCCAAAGCAAAGTTCATAACAAGTTATGTTGAAAAGTAGATCATGTCCTTGGAAGAGACTAAAAATATACTTCCTCGAGTAAGAAGTCTGGGAAACCAAAAGGTGTCATCAATTTCTACTTAGGATGTAGAGAGGAACACCTTAAAATTATCTATGGTAAGTGAGAAAAAAGTATCTGAAATGGAGGTAAGGCTAGATAAAATCAGTGTACCTGACAAGATATAGCTCCACAAACAGACATGAGATATTATTTATTCAGATTTGTTACATGCCATGATGAAAACTAACAAATTGCAAGTTTTAGTGGATAAGTTGGAGGTCTAGTTGAAACACGAAAAAGTAGAGAATAAAGCAAATTCAATCCAAATAAAGAAGCTACAGGCAGATGTTATAAGCTCGGGAGGTGAACCATGAGACACACAGGCCACCAGAAAACTTTTAGAGGAAAAAGATAATACCATTCAGGTATTAAAAAGGAAGTTGAAAATTCTGAATTCTAAACACGCTCAGTCCCTAGAGTTGTTGGAATTGCAAGACGAGAAAGACAAAGTTTATCAATAAATTATGGAGTATAAAGGCAAAACAGTGAAACTGCAAGAGGAAAAGAATAAATGGGAAACATAGAGAACTGAATTGATGACATAAATTTCACAATTGAAGAAAGACCAGAATGATGAGAAAGAAATTATGGAAGAGTTGATGAGCCAGACTCCTACTGATACAGATTTGTCTCTTGTAAATATTGAAAAGCCTTTAAGTGATTTTTTCACTGATGATTTGTTAGTGCCAATGTCACAGGTGAGCTTGAAAGATGTAGAAATCAAGGAATTGAAAGAAGAAAATGAGAAAATCAAATCCGAACTGGCTAAAATGGTTGAAAGTAAGAATAAAATATTGCATGACAAAATTCAGTTGCAGAAAAAGTGTAATGAATTGAAAGAAAGGAATACAGGAAAGGCCCCTCTATAAGGAGCTAAGCATATAATCTGGGATACATTATCTGTAGAGGTTACTAAGTTCAGACGCTATCTAAATTTCATTGATGACCAGAGTGCATTGGTTAATTTAGCCAATCAGAGATTAAAACTGGCAAATGAGACCATGGACAAGAAGCCGTTAAATACAGCTCAAAATGCACTGAATTTCTTGAATTCCTTAACATATCAAAAATTGCAGGATGTAGGGATTAAAGACCGAGTGGCTATTGTATTATGGTTGAAAAAATTCATTAACAAACATCATCTTATGAAAGTGGTACAAGATAAGGCGAACGAAATGTCTTCATGGGTAAATGATTTCAGGCATGCCTTTAGAGAATTGTTTGAAGATGGCCTTCCTTCTTTCTAGGATGAAGAAGGAAGAATTTTTTCTCAGGAACATTATCACAGTCTGTTACTACAAAACCATATGGATCATGCCAAGTTTGATGACTTGGTAAAAGGACTCACTAGGAAAATCATCATGGACAAATTAATAGAAGACTTTGAAATATTGCAAATATTTCTAATTGTTAGAGGAGGATTTCCCGTTGTATCTTATGAGGCCTATGTGGATCTCGAGGTATCTATTAGAGAAATGACAAAGTATGACATGCCAGGTGCAGAATAATGGAGGATAGTAAAAATATTCGGAAAGAAAAAGTATATTCTTCATCCTTAAAAAATAGGTGTTGCATGCTATGGAGCTATTTGTTTGGGCCTTGCTGTCACCAAGTTGATTTTAATTAAACGATTTGTTATCAAAATCAAATCATGTATTTTATTCATAGTTGTTATGGATATGGTTACAAAGACTTTGATTAAAAGATTATTCAGTTATTAATCTTCTTGGGAAGAAATTATCTATGTATATATTTGCATTTAATTGATGTTTTGGGGTTTGGAACCCATATGTTGGATCGATGTTTTTTGAGGACATATAATTTTTTGAAATAACAAAGCTGAATGCAGGTTGATTATTAGAGATTCCTGTGTCATTTACGTTACATTCTGTGCCTTTCTTTTCTATGTGATTCTTTTCCTAGTGCTTACATTTCGTTTTGTTTTCTTCATATCTGAAGCTTAGTGTTGAATAGTTCAGAATTCATGCTTGTTGTGCTTTGACTATTGTTTCAGATATTTCATAAATGTTTATGCTAAATTTAATATGGAATTTATCTTATGATTCTCTATGTTGATGGATTGTTCATGTTTCTTCTTTATCCACCTGAATTCAATGAATGACTGCAACTAGATGGTTATCTTGCCTTTGTTGAAATCCTATGTATGAGAGCTTTGTGTTATTTTATCTATTTGACTCCATTT
Source organism: Pseudotsuga menziesii (assembly GCA_001517045.1). Classification (NCBI taxonomy): domain Eukaryota; kingdom Viridiplantae; phylum Streptophyta; class Pinopsida; order Pinales; family Pinaceae; genus Pseudotsuga; species Pseudotsuga menziesii. The sequence goes on from LPNX010475571.1 coordinate 17,948, forward strand.
CCCAATGATTATGTGTATTGATTCAACCGTATGCATACTGTTAAAATATTGATTCCAATATCTGGCCTTGCTAAATTTATATTTGAGAGATCCCTCTCTGGAAAGAAAAGCCAGTTTCTTTCTAAAGTGGTTTTTGCTGTTACCTTTGGGATTTACCTTTTGCAAATTGGGTACATTCTGAGTGATGACACAGTGTTTTTCCTCAGGGAAACCATAAATGGAGAAAACCCCGCAACTTCCTCAAAGATAGAATCAGCACCAAAGTGAAACCCAAAAACAGTAAGATGATCTCCCGACAGCAGTAACCTCTTTCTTCCTTGCCCCAGTGTCTTTATCTTCCTCAGTTATGTGCTACAACTGATTGTTAGTGAGTGTGTGTTAAATAGAGAGGCTATATCTCTATTTATACTAATTCTCAACTTGACTAAACCCAACTAGGGCCGACTTCACTAGGTTAGTCTAATAACCCTAGTGCCCAAAATTGTGGGGACTTTCACCCTTAGACAATAGGAGAGTTAACCACCTTGAATTGACATGACTTGTTTACATTATAGAAACTTCTCGATAGGAACATCGGGGCATGACATGACTCAAGTGTACATTACAAATACATCCTGGACCAAACATCGGGTTACAATACATAAGAAATACAAGTGAATACATTCCGAAGTTACAATTACATCAACAGTTAAGTGTTTGATAAATTCAAATTAGTATTAAACATTATTAATTAGAAAAATGTGTGATGATGTTCTTAATAAATTTAGTGTAAGATGAACACATTGAATGAATAACACTAAACCATTAACATTCAACAAATATAACTAAAGAGATAAACTATAACATTAAGATTGGTTGATTTCCTTGAAGAAGCAGATTCTATGGCCCAGTAAGGGGAGATGTGTAAGTCTTTCTATGCTCATCGTAGAGCTGACATATTTCCTTTATAAAAAATAACATGTAGGCTCAATTTATTGCGCCGAAGAGGTGCATTCTATAACCTATTAGGGGGATATGTGTTTGTCCTTCTATGCTCATCCTAGAGCTGACACATGCCCTTTATAAAAAGTAATAAAATTTTATAAAAAATAACATGTCGGCTCAATTTACATTTAAAATATTGTTTAGAACCACGTATATAAGACTACAAATTAAAACCATAAACATTTCATTCACATTTCCTCAACATTTCCACTCTAAGAAACGAGTTTGCAGTTAGAGGTTTTTGATCCCTTTTGGTATTTGGTAGATCCTTTTTAAGATGGATATATGATGGTTGTATGCCAATGGTCAATATAATAAATTAAACATAATGAAGGACCAGGATTAAAGAGTGTGAGGTATTTTGTAACTCATGTTAGAAGAGTCATGTTACCTGCCTCTATCTCCTAAAGGGTACAATGAAAAGCTTCACCAAAACATGTCCAACTTATGGAACCTTTTACAAGAAAAATGATACATATCATACATGTTTGGATGATCAAACCCATTAAATGAGGTGGTTTCTAATGATTGGACTTAAGAATTCAATAGGTGGAAATAGTTGATTCGTCCAACATTAGAATTAGGTTGACTAGGGTGTGCACTAACTTGGTTTAAAATAAAAATTAGTTTAGAACACACATTAGCCTAGTCAACTTTAATAACTTAACTATGTAGAAATGTTAATATTATGAGTTCTAACACCCTATTGATGTCTATGGAGTTGTTAGTGATGTGGTGTGATCACACATACATTGATATAGAACCCAAGTCACTATTTGGATAAAACATTAGTGTTGTATCATTAGGGTGTTGGAGATTAGCAGTTATCCGTAGTGGAGAAGACACAAAGAGAAGTGCACTCTTAGCATTCAAAAGTGTGTCGTCAAGATCAATTGACTATGGTCATACTCTTTTTGTGTGCTACAAGTTGAGAAGAATTAATGCACACCAATAATACTGAGGTGTGTAAATTGAGTATTTCTCTCCCTGAAGCAACAATGGTCTCGATATTGTTGGAAGTAGAACTAAGAGTCCAAATGGTGTTGAAATTATCTATTAAAGAATAAATTTTATGTTCATTATTGAATAACAGTGGAAACTTTGGTTGCATAGTCTTAAGCATGAAGTATCCTTTATAAGAAACTTATGTTTTTTGACAATGATGATTGAGTTGTATAGCCTTGTAGCATGTCAAACCAGACCTAATTAGAAGGCATCTTATGGGATGATGTTAACTAAAGCATCTCACTATGCAGTACAGTGATGAAGCCATGGAGTAATGTAATGTTCTATGACCTCAAAATTCAAAACGAGATGGATATAAGGTCGACGAAGGCGGTGGAGTGGTAAATTCGTACTCATAATGAAGGAAAGGTATTATGCTCAAAACCAAGAGAGGGTGTGGCTCACCATAAGTAAATATAAACTACGGCAAATCATGCCTACCTTTTTCGTGCAGGGGTGTATCTCAACCGGTGATTCACTTGATATGAATTAAATGTTGTAAATGGAGGTCATGAGTTCAAATCACCCCTTCTTACCTTCCCCCATGCATGCAAGGTGTGTGGGTTCACCTAGGGGTATAATGGTAGCAGTATTGGATAGCTGGACCTTGTTTCAGATGAGTACTATCCCAATCCCAACTCCCCAATTGTCGATTCCCCTATCACACAAAAAAAAAAACTAGATGGATCCAAAGCTTCTTGGTATATTTAACACAATGCTCAATGATGGTTTATGGATTGTATCATATTAAAGACTTTTAATGACAACATTAGAATCTTTCCTTCTACATATAAATTCAAACAATAATATTATCTCTAATTAAGAATTTGTGTAGGAAATAATGGGTATCATACAATTGTATATACGTCTCCAAGGTTAACTATAACAAATTTCAGCTAGTTCCCATGAAACATTTGCATGCATACATTATGAAGTGTTGTTTGAACTGAACTGAAATGGAAATGAATGTAACTGAATTGAACTTAAAAGAACTGAATGCAACTAAATTGAACTGAAGATATTTGAATGTAACAGACTTGAACTGAAGATAACAGACTAGAACTGAATGTGAACTGAATAACTAATTGCTTGACCATTATTTAGGATTTTAAATGAATGTCTTTAGTGCTTCACCATCAGCCTCATCTTGAACAACCATTTTGCATAAATTAAGGAGTATATTCCTTAATTAACTGAAACATGTTTTCCACAACTAAGACTTAGCTAATGTCCTTGCAATTTGAGTTCACTAGAGGCATGACATAGGAAATTCAAATCTTTACTCTATCTATATGATTATCTAATTTATCATTAATTAATTTTTCATGGTCCATGAGTGTTTAATTAATTAATCATAGTTATCATATCATACTGAGAAGAATTGTTTCAAACCTATGATCATATGTATTACTCTGGGTCATATAGATATGTTATAATAAATGAATCTAGGGGTGTCTAATCCTTAAAGGATACTTATAACATTTAGTGACCATGACTAGTAATACATCACATACTATAACCACTTTACACAGTAAAGTACACCACCTCAAAAAATTAGGATATTTGTAGGACTTGATTTTACTCACAAGTCTACTACATTTATATTACTCACAATACTTACTTGATATTACACACGTGTTTACTGACTTGATATTACTCATAAGTCTACTTTCTTGATATTACTCAGATGAATCAGTTTGATATTACTCACAAGATTTATAACATCACTGCCTCAATCATAGGAGGATATTTGTAGGAATTGATATTACTCACAAGACTAGGGAATGACTCATGATGTTGTAATCTCAACATAATTTCCATGTCCTTTAGGGCATGGTCACCCCTTCCATTCCTAAGAGGGAGAAACCATCATCCCTTGGTTGCACCTTTCACCCTTGACATGAAATGGACACCTATCTCTAATCACACCTTGCACAACTACTAGGGAGCAACCAAGCCTCATTCCCTTGAGAATGAAAAACTTTCAAGGAGATGAAAATGCTATAAGATGGATGCATCACATTATGATTTTCAAAGCTCATACATGACTCAAATTTCACTAACTTATATGAGTTTATATATGTCCTACCTTCTTCTACATCAATATATATTAGGAAGTGGATTTTAAAGGACAAGGGAATTTTGAAAGAAGAAGAAAAAGGTATCTAAATGCTTCCCATTTTGATACTAAAGTTCTTTATCCATATATTTAATGAGTTTTGAGTATCCTTGCTTAGGTGAAGGTTAAAGAGAAGAAGCTAGAGAAGGGAACCAACATGTTCTTGAAGCATGGCTCAAGGCACATCTTCACGGCGATTAAATTATGTTGTGTTTTGATGTAAATATACATGATTTTCCCTCCATTATTTTTTTAATGTATTCTCTTATGCATTACAATTGCAGATATAGTCTTTCCCTAAGTAGATTATACTATAATATTTGGGGCTACATAGAGTATTTGGGGTTTCTCCTTAAACCTACTTCCTATGCTAGATCTATGGCTTAGGGTATTACATTGTATGAGGAATTGGAATATGATTGATCATCATTGTTAATATATTAAAATATTCTTCATTCAGATTGATTGTGGTATGAATTTTCATTTTCAATCTTCATTTTTCAATTTTAAGTGAAATATAAAAATTGCATTTCATGTCCATAGTGCATTGAGTGGTTAGAAGAGAAGCACTCAATTGTTGATAAGATTTGTGCAAAGTGTTTCTTGTTTGATAACATCCTTTTAGAGAGTGTGTTTGTTGATATTTTGTGCAGAATAAAGAATCTATTTCTCGTCTCTAGATAGGTTTCATTGAATTAAAAAGGAAAAAGAGCATTGTATTGCATAATTTTCTACTAGTTTCATCATAATACACCATTCATTTTCCATTGATAGAGAAACCATGTTTATTCTAGGTTATAGGTACTTGGTAGTAGTTTTGGTGAGTAAATTATCAGAGGTCATCAAACAAAACTAGGAATTGGTTAATGAGTGAAAAATCTATTAGTAGTAGGAAGTACTTATTGGCAAAATGGATTTAATACATGTGTATAGAATGAGGTTAAGCAAGGTGTAGGTTAGAGATTTACCCCTCTCCTTTAATTTTTGGGATTTTTCATGTTAGGGGGTTTCCATTGGATTAGCAAGTACTTGTGGTGACAAAAAAAATTAGTGGCTGCATTTCTAATATTTTTGTCCTAGATTCTCTGTGATAATCCAATGGGACACACCATCTACCGTCTGGTGAAAGGATCCATGCTTACATCTAACCATGGGAGGCATAGCTTTCCACCATATCAAAAAGGCTCAACACTTATAACTGATCATGGGAGGCCAAACCTGCCACCATGTTGGAAAGGATCACAGACTCATCACTTCCCCTTGTAAGGAACCTCGATCTAGAGAACACCAAGCTTCTCTCTGAAGTACTCAAACTTCACTATGGCTAATGGCTTGGTTAACACATCAAATATCCGCTCGTCCGTCACAACATACTGGAGCTTCACTGCTCCTCTCTGCACCATATCCCTTATATAGTGATATTTGATCTCTATATGCTTCGACTTTTCATGGAATACCTAGTTCTCCGACAAATTCACACAATTCTGGTTGTTGCAATATATACAAGTGGCATCCAACTAGAGATCGAACAGATCATATAGTAGCTTCCTCAACCACACTCCCTCACAACTAGTCAAAGAAGCTTCGGCATACTCTACTTCAGTTGTACTCAGTTCCACACATGACTGCTTCCTACTAAACCAAGAGATTACACCTAATCCCATACTGAAGCAACACCCCGAAGTGCTCTTCCTATCAATGAAACTTCCTACCCAATCCAAATCCACATAACCATCCAGGTTAATATTCTAGTTCACCTCACACTTGAGCCCATAGTCAATTGTACCCTTTAGGTACCTCATAACATGCTTTGTAGCAATCCGTTGAACATGTCTCAAATCTTTCAGGAACTAGCTCAATGTGTTCACAACAAAGAAAATATTTGGTCTAGTATTTGTCAGGTACATCAATGACCCAATCATCTGAAGATACATCATAGCATCAATAGAATTTGATGAAGCATCACTCAATAGCTTCAGGTTAAATGCCATAGGTGTGGTCACGGCCTTACAATCCATCATCCTGAACCTCTTCAGGATCTCCAATGCATACTTCCCTTGTCCCAGGGAGATTCCATCCACATTATGCCACAGCTCCATTCCTAGGATCATATCCAAGTCTTTAATCTCAAACTCAAAAGCAAGGTTTCTCTTTGTGTCAGCAATCAACCCATCCTCACTTGTTACAAATAGGTCATCTACATATAGTAGGGGTATCATTGGGTTCCCTTCCGGAACCTTGTAGTAAAGGTTCGAATCCACTTTACTCTTGGTAAATCCCAAGCTAGTTAGGAAGTTGTCAACCCTGTCGTACCACATCCTAGGTTCCTGTTTCAAACTGTACAGGGCATTCTTCAATTTGCACACATGATTCTCCCTATATTGTGTCTCAAATTTGAGTGGTTGCTCCACAAACACTTCCTCTTCCACTACACCATTCAAGAACGTGGTTTTGACATCAATCTGGTGTATCTTCCATTTCATCACTGTAACTAGAGAAAGTACTAATCTAATGGAAGTGTTTCTGGCTAAAGGTGCAAAAGTTTCTTCATAATCTATCCCTTCCTTCTGGGAGAAGCCACGTGCCACAAATATTACTTTATATTTCTCTATGCTTCCATTTGCATCATGCTTGATCTTGTAGATCCACTTGGAAGTCACAATAGACTTCCCTTCTGGTCTTGGGACCACATTCCAGACATCATTCTTCATGATCTATTGGTACTCCTTGATGATTGCATCCTTCCATTATTTATTTTCTGCCGCTTCTTCATAGTTGGAAGGTTATTTATCAATGATGTCACACATTAGGGCTACCTAACCGAAGTAGGACCTAGTTTTCTTCCTTTCTTTGTGCATTTCTTCTAGATCCCCATATCTCTCTGCACCTTGGATAGCCTCTCGTACCCATGCTAGTTTCCTCTTGTAAGGATTATTCTCTCAGGGTGGATCTACATGTTCCTAAGGTTCTTCCATTTCTCGATCTTCTCCTGGATTTGTTTCGTTCATAGTTGTATCTCGGATCCTGGGTACTTCTGTTTCTTCAATTTTTGCAATAGGTCTTTTTCCGAATTTGTTGTAAGCTGAGTCTTTGTTAAAAGTCACATCCCTACTAATGTTGATGTTCTTGAATCCTGGTAAATATATTTTGTAAGCCTTCTAGGTTTCACTATATCCCACAAATATACCCTTCTTTCCTGAAGGATATAAATTCGTCCTCTTTTCTTTCGGAATGTGTATGTACACTAGAAATCCAAATATTCCAAGATGACTAACTTCTGGTTTCTTGTCGGAGAAGACTTCTTCCATTGTTTTGTTCTCAAGTACTCTATGTGGAGTATGATTATGTACATAAATAGTTATCCTAGAAGCTTCTGCCCATATATGCATAGGAAGATCTTGATCATGAAGCATTTCCCTTGCTGCTTCCATAACTGTTCTATTCTTCCTTTCTGCAACCCCATCATGTTGCATATTATATGGAGTGGCCAACTCCCCCTTAATCCCTGACTCTTTGCATAATTCCTTGAATTCATATAATCTGAATTCTCTGCCATTGTGTGATAGAAAGGTCTTGATTTTATTCTCTGTGTGGTTTTCGATCAAGGATTTGAATTCCTTAAACTTACTGAATGCTTCATCCTTTCTTTTCAAGAAATATATCAATGTCTTCCTAGAAAAATAATCAATGAAATAAACATATTATACATACCCACTAAATGAACTAGATGACATTGGACCACATACATCAGAGTGGATGATTTCCAAGATTCATTTTGCCTTGGTCTCACTACTTGGAAATGTCTTCTTTGTGTTCTTTCCTTTCACACATCCTTTGCAAACACCTTCATGCTTTTCCTGTATTTCTAGAAGACTTTCAACAACTTTTCTTGCAAGTGCTAGTGCCCTATAGTGCACATGTGCAATCCTTCTATGCCAAAGTTCACTTGGCTCTACTGAGTAATGGACCAAAGCTTGTTCTGGTTGGCCCTTTAATTTGTATAAATCTCCCTCTTGCTTTGCAATCACTACTGCATCATCTATAGTATTTTCCTTTGGACACATAAGGACTTGGCCATCTACAAATTCAACCCTCATTCCTTTTGCATCCAATGCATATATGGAGAGGAGATTCTTCTTTAGTCCTGGTACCAACAAGACATCCTTCATCTTCATAGAATTTCCAAAGTCTAGATTATAGGAGGATTCACCACTACCTTTTATGGGATAATAGTAGTCATCCCCAAGTTTCACTTTGTGGGGTGACTGATGGTCGAATAGTTTCACAAATTATTCTTTGAATCCTGTCATATTCTTGGAATCCCCACCATCTATGATCCCATCATTGCTTCCATGTGTAACAGTTCCCGTGAGGGAAGAAATCAAAACATACTCTTCATCACTTGAATAATATTCACTTTCTTCTTTAACTCTCTTTCTGGGAGGTTCATCATCCTCTACAGTGTGAGCATGATGTCTTCTTTTGTTGTCCTTCTTCTTATGACATCCCCCCTTATTTCTTGGACAATCTCTAGGAAACTGTCCTCTCTCATCACATGTATAGCATTTGAGTTTAGATAGATATCTACTATATCTTATAGGGTTGTATTTCTGGTGAGAATGCTTACCTTTGGGATGATGGTAGTCCCTTCTTCTTTTCTTGGTGCGTGTTGTGAGAGATTGATCTTCATTTCCCCTATTTTCTTCTCGATCTAGTATTTGAGCTTCCGCTTGTGATAATTCCTCCCACAGTCTATTGAAAGTGAATAGATTTATTCTAGAACAAATCCCTTGAATGAAGGAGTCCCATGACCTAGGGAGACCATTCAAGGTGGTCATCACAATTTCTCCATTCTCTACTTCTTCTTACACTGCTTCAAGTTGTTCTTTGATTTGAGAGACCCTTGTAAAGTATGACTGTATGGTCTTTGTATCCTCTATATTTACATTCTTCAACTGATTTATCAAAGTCATCTTTTGATTTATATTCTTCCCTTCAAATAGCTTGGTTAAGGAATCAAACATCTCTTTAGGTGTCTTTAGGGAAGACACTTGTGGTATAAGGTGATCCTTGATAGAATAAAAAATAATCCTATTGCCCTTGACAAAGTTCTTCTTATGTAAGTATTTAGCCTCATCTCCCTCTAGAACTAGAACCTCTCCACTTATGTAGGTGTCCAATTCATTTTCTTCAAGAACCGCTAAGATCTTATACTTACATGCTTGGAATTTTTCATCTCCTTCAATATTTTCATCAAGCTTGGTGTGATGAGACATATTTAATGAGAACCTAAAATGTAAATATAAAACATTTTTATCTTACCAATTTGAGATTGTTGGGACTGGATCTGGAGCTGATCTTTTGCAGTGTTGATTTTCTGGTCTACCGTCAAATTAGGGTTTGACTTTCTGAGAGTTCTACCCAACCAAAAAATTCAATCTTGGTCTTTAAATTTTGATTTTGAGGAGGAGAGATATCCTATGATGGAATCACTCAAAAATTCCTCTTTTGTTAAAATCCCTAATTTCCCGCAGTAGTGAGACATCAAAAACTAAAAATTCTCGGAATCAGATTCAGCTTTGAGAGAAAGATACATCAAGGCATAGAAAATTTTTCATTTGTTTGAATATGGGCTAAGTCTATTTTCTTAATCCCTCGACTGAGGTATGAACCTCGACCGAGGTATGAGCTCGGTCAAGGTCCTAGTCATGTAAACTCCTTTGGAGCAAAATCCCGGGAGTGAATTCAAACATTAATGACACTCCAACT